>VZTL01063107.1:0-15869 GCA_013400535.1 Scopus umbretta
TTTTTTTTTTTTTAATGGAAAAGCCTCCCACACTCTCAGCTTTCAACTTTGTTTCTCTGTTGTTCAGTTGTCCTAAAGGTTTCTATCCTTCTCACTTCATGCTGTCTTCTCTCTTTTTGTTCCCTTCCTTGTGGTTTCTAGATCACTGCCCTCTTAGCCAGACACACTGTGTACTTCTTTGTGTGCTGTTTTCTTGTATCCTTGCTACTTCTGTTACTTTATCTTGCCCCTTCCATCTGTCTTTTACCTGTCTTCATTTGGGGGTACTCTTTTCCCCGTCTGTTTTTGTCTTGTGCTTTTTGTATCCTGGCTTACATACTGTCACTTGGACTGGTTCTTTATTTTGCATGTAAAACCCATTGCATTTCTTCAGTCTTCTCTATTACAGTCTCGCCATCACTTACACTGCATTGACTTCATTGATTTCAGGGGCACTGGAAAGAAGAAGAGAATAATCCAAGAAGACATCATCCAGGAAGAGAAAGCTTATGATAATCCTTAAGCTAGACGCTCCTGTGCTGCAAAAGCAAAACTCTGCCAGGTGTATGGATTGGCTAGACCCAGGAGCAGCAGGGGACCTGCTGGCACAACTGCAACGCGCAGGCTGGGCATGCCGTAAACTCACCTGAGCTTTCCAGAGTCAAGCAAATAAAGAGTCAGGTCACCTGCATGACTTCCCAGCATCCCTGTGGAAAAGCAGTGTATTCCTCCACTAGCCACAGTCCTACATTATGCACTAGAAGTGGATTTGGGGCTACGAATGTCTGGAGGAACTCGTGTTTTACAACTTGCATTCATATTGCCTTTTTCCCCCATGGCCAATGACGGAGAGCTCTTCTTTTTCCTACGTTATGTGTCTTAGGGCTATGAAAAACAAGGAACATCTGTCCCTTTGTTCAAAGAATCTGCAGATGCCATTTGTTAAAGACAGAGAAGTATTTGGAATAGGGAGATGATTTCTATTTATGAAAACAGCACTATCAGTCCAGTCCATAGCATGAGGCAGCTATACAGCACAGCAGCACCATACATTGCCTTCGTTTATTCCCTGGCTTGTACTTGGGTCAGCAGGACAGTGGCTTAATTGCCAGACTGTACAAAAGAAAACGTGAGAGCAAAATTAAAGGACGAGACCTAATAACAATGAATATCCGAGCCAGGCTGTCAGTTATTTCAGTCACCTTCCTGATGACTGAGCTTGCAGGCCTGGCAATGCTGCTAGCAGCATGACTGCAAATAGGGTAAGGCTTCCAAATAGCAGTTTATTAGTATGCACTGGTAAAAAGTTGTGTCTAATCCATCCTCATTTAGCCTCAGTGATTTACTATCTGAAACATGCTCATCCTATATAATTCTCATTAGATATGGTCAAAACTCCTTATGTCATTCAAAGCCCTTTCAAAGTCCCCAGGCCACCAAGATAAGCATATCCCCTCACTGCTTCTGCAGTGTACAGCTGTTCTTTTTTGGCCACCACTGAAATACAATTTTCAAGTGTTCAAGTGCCCTCTTCAACGTAGTGATTTAAAAATCAAAAGAAAACCAAAAGCAGAAGACCAACATAAACTGGTAGGCAGGCCCCATAAGGCTGACTTTGCAAAGCCAACCAGCTGAATGGTCTTCAGTGCCCCAGCTCAGCCCACTGGATGCTGGCCGTGCCATGGAACTCCATCAGCCTCTGAACACTGCAAATGCAGAGCACAGCCCTCCCCAGTGGTGACAGGAGCTAGTGGGGATCGCGCACGGCACTTCGCATTGCTAGTAAGACACGCTCAGAATTGCTGTCAACGTTGCTGTAAAGCTGAAATTGCTCTGCGTCTGGCTTGAGGAAGTGGGTACAGTGAAGAAGTCTATTAAATCATGTCTTTTTAAATTGCATGGTATTACAAATTTCTCAAAACAGCTGCACTAAAAGTTGTCTTGACAACATTCCCAGTGAAAATGCAGTGATTTTATCTATTTTACCTTGAGTAGATTATAAGGGGATATAAATATACTGTCTCTTAAATAGAATTGCCAGCTCTTTTACTGAAATAAATTGCTCCTTTGCACTTTACAATGGATATATTTTTCATAGCAGGAATGTTTAAGAGTTGATTTTCCTAATGAATGCAGACAGTAGCATGGCTTTCCCACACTGCCCTGGAGATACAGTATTGACTTACATTTTGTTGTCTGGAGCTGTCAGGATTGTATGTGCTGGCTGAACTGGAATTTTGCTTCCAACTTGTCACCTGTCCTCATACATGTCCTTGCCCATTTCCCATCCCTCCATCCATTCACAAGACTTCTCATGCCCCAGCCGGCAGTCCCCCTGTATCTTGCTCCTGCAGCCCAGCAGCCTAGGTCACTGGGGGCTGTCCTTGGCCAAGTGTCTCAGTGAAGGTAATACTTTCTCCTGTCTGCCTTTTCTCAGAGGAAAATATACCAAGGTTTGCACAGAGACTTCCTTTAGGCAGCAAATGTGCTCAAGTGGTTAAAAACCAGGCCTGGCACTTGGTGAGGTAGTTCAAGCTCCACCTTCATGACTCTGAACAGGCCAGTTAGTTTCATTTCCCTCCTCTTGCCTCTCTCATCATGGAGCTCAGTGCTTACATGCTCACAGAAAGGTTGAGGTGGGAAGGGACCTCAGGAGATGCAAGCCCAGGGTCACCTAGCAGGGTCACCTACAGCAGGTTTCCCAGGACCCTGTCCAGTCAGGTTTTTAATATCTCCAAGGCTGGTTCAGAGGGAGCTAGCGTTTAGTGTAACACGTTGTAGGCAACTCCTGTGTTGAGCTGCTGAGTTGCTTGGTGAGCCCTTGCATGCAGGCCAAACAGTGGACAGACCCCTGTTGCCCACACTGCTCCTGCGGCAGGAGGCCACCAACGTTGCGGCTGCACCCTGGGTCTGGCTGCAGGAGAAGGTGTGAGGCAGAAAAGTTAGGAAACATAGACTGATGTGGGAAAAATAAGGGTGAAGTGGAGAGAGGTGAGATAAGGGATCCCACCTGCTGAAGCGAGGGAGGGAGGTTGGGGTATGTTAGGGATCCCAGCATAGCAGGTAGGGGAGCAGCATCCTGGACTGAGAGGGGGTTGTTAATAGAGGAGGGGTACACAGGGCTGATGTACTAGTGTAGTGGGATAAGACTATATCGAAGAAAAGGTGGGGTTGGAACTGTGTCTTCTTTAGTGCTGAAGTACAGCCCATCCAAGGCATATTTGGAGAAAAGCCATTTTCTCTCCTCCCCTTGGTCCTCCTCTGCAGCCTGTGCAGGCCAGAACAACAGGGTCCTACTTAGGACTCTTTTTGTGTTGCCTTGCTTTTCCTCCCTGGGAACTGTTTTTTTTCTAAGCTTTGTGCTCTAGATGTTTCAGCTGCAACGATTTTTATCACACTCGTATCAGGCAGGAAGCCCGACGGCACATCAGCTTTTCAACCACTGGCTGTTTGATCAGGTGCACAGAGGTAGCAGGGAGAATTCAAATAACTCTCTATCTATACAATAGCTATTGTTTCCTCTATCTCCCAGCTCCAGAGCTAGAAAAGAAAGATGTTGTTTCCCATCTTTGGGAACCCTTCTAACAGCCAGGGCTTTCAAACAGCCTTTTGATCTGACTTTCACCGACTGTCAAGGCAACCGGTCCCTGGCTTGCATACAAAGGGCGCTTGCTCTCCCCCTCCTACTCAGGTCATTAAACTTCAGGGCCTAATTCGCTGCTGTTGTTCATTTCAAGTTGGGAAGCTAGTGCTGCCAGGTAGGTTTATAAAGCCACTGTGCCATTTTTGTAAAGTTTCATTTCTGCTTTCCAAAGCAATATGTAAACCCATGGAGAGCTGTGCCTCTAGTATTAATTTCCTAATCAATAAATTGCACCAAGAAAACCATCCCTCAATCATTTCAATGTGACATAAAGTGTGTTTCAAGAAAACCAGTCATGAGAGTAATGGACAAAGAGAAACAGCGGACAGATAAACACCACGGACTTGATGATTTAAAAGCTGCATGAACGTGAGAAGTCTGCATGTGATTACTTTAAAGAAATCCATTCTTCTCATCCTGTCTCTCCTTTGCTTGGCCTATGGCAGGGGAGAAAATTCATCCCTGCTGTAAGGCAACTGAAGTCATTCTGATCTCGCTGTTTTTAATGCTTACTGCTGTGCTTTTTGTATTTATATGAAGAAATAGCATAAAGAAAGAAAAGAGAAAGAAAAATTGGGCAAAGTTACAATAACAAGTGAGATACCAAACAAATATTAAAGCAAGAAACAAAACATTACAGCTCAGCATGGGGTTAAACACACAGAAAAGCAGCATTTTATCTTTAATTGTCCTCTTCCCTCTTTGTCTATACATTGTATTGTTAGACTTGTCAGCTTGCCATCTCACAAAGGCCTGATACATTTTACATCTTAAAAATTGAAAATGGCAGAAGCATGACTTTGCTTTTAAATAAGGGGCATATATTTCACATAGAATACAGGAATTCCAACTAACCCTAATGCGTTTGTGTAAAATACAGGAGGAGTGAGTTTCTCAAGGACAGAGCAGCTACTTCTCTTTGCCACGAGAAGCTCCCTCCATGCCAGGGAATGCCGTGAGCTGATGTGGAAGAGACCCTCACCCACTCTTCATGAACCAAACGTAAAGCTGCTCAAGTTTGTCAAGTCTTTGCATATGTATCACTTTATAGATATATGTCTAGACACATATGTCTGTTTGCAGATACATACATATAAATCCGCCTATATATAGTTAACGCTTTGAAATTAATAAAGCTACAATCCTGTTGAATCTTCCAAATTTAGGGGCAGAGAAGGAGTAGTTTTCAAAATTGTAGCTTCACATAGACACATCCAAATCTTGTCTATACCCTCTTTTTTTCTGGACCCAAATCTCTATATCTTAGTATCCAAGGGTTTGGGGTTTTTTTTATATGGTAACACTGATTTGGGGTAAAGCCTGAGATAAAAATGAATTTTTCTCTTATCCTCCTGACTCTTTCTGTTTAGGGAAGAATAAAATCAAAAGGCTAACTGGCAATGGAAAATCTTACACAACAGATAATGGAAAATTGCAACGTTTCAGGGACTTATACTGTTTATGAGTAGCAATAAATAGTATCTTTTGTCTTCCTACCTAGTCATTTTGGATAAGACAGCATTGCCAGATACTCTTCCAACTGCAAAACAGTGTCACTACTGCCATTTAAAGCCCACCCTGGCCAGCAGTAAGGGCATGCTGTATGTACACCTGTATCTGCTATATGGGTTGCAGGGTAATGCAGAGGTATCCATGTAAACCTGGGCTTTAGAAGCAACCAGGTGCAATAACTCTGTGTACTGAGGTTGCAAAACTAATATAATAAGGAAGGTCAATTAGCAATGGGTGCTCGTGGCATGGGTATCATTGCAATTGCTAGTCAAGGTGTTTGCAACACAGACCTGCTCTGCACAAGCACAGAGCAGCAGTCAGGGACAGGGGTAAACCAATATGTCAATCAGCTGGAGACCTCTCACCTACACAACAAACACTTCTGTTTTCTCCCTGGGGTAAAATTCATACGTTGTCTGGTTACAGTTGTGTTTGTGAGCTCAGCCAAGGGCATCTGCCCTGATAAATGCATCAAAGCTGAAAAAAGAAAAAGCTCCAAAAACAGAAGCTGGTGCCAATACATAGATAGTGAAAGGAGCTGTGTGCCCAGCTTGCTGGAGAGGAAGACGTGGTTGTAAAAACACGGCACTTGCCTTTGAACATGAGGTGACCATCTAGTCATCTAATATACTAGCTTAGGAGTATTTGGCCCTGCTGAGGCATTTTAAAGAAGTCATTGGTGGATGGCTGTTATGATTTCACCCATGTGGACCTCAAGAAGCATTCAAATACAGTGCAAGACAATCCTCATAAAAAAGTAGGTTATGTAGAGCACTGCAATATTGGTCATGTCAAAAGCCATGGCTAAAAACTCCCTTTAAACAGAGAGTGGCTCCCCTTCTTTGTCAGGCACACTGTTGAACCTCCAAGCAGGCTCAATAGTTTAACATGAATAGTCCTAACATTTTAATTATATTCAATATTTACTAATTTGCTATTTCAGAGAATCACAGAATCACAGAGTGTTTGATGTTTGAAGGGACCTCTGGAGGTCATCTGGTCCAACCTGCCTGCTCAAGCAGGGTGACCTAGAGCCAGCTGCTCAGGACCATGTCCAGCTGGTTTTTGAATATGTCCAAGGATGAGGGCTCCCCAGCCTCTCTGAGCAATCTGTGCCAGTGCTCAGCCACCTTTACAGTGCAAAAGTGTTTCCTTGTGTTCAGACGGCACCTTCTGTGTTTCATATTTACTAATATTTTAATGCTAATAACCCCCACAAAAGATTCAAAAAGACAAATTTTACAGATGGGGATAATGTGGCAAAAAAGAAAAAAAAAAAAAAATTGCTAGTCTGGAGCTATCCAGCAGCCCCAGGTCAATAACAAGTGTGGTCTCCTAATTCCTGAGCCTTTCTCTCACATGGCTTCCTTTTCTTTCAGAACTTGTGGTGTCTTTTCCTTTACCTGCCTGTTTCATCCACCCTTATCAGGGAGCAGGAGCAGGCTATGGACGCTACTGGTGAGATACTAACAAGAAGTGTCAGAATGGCCAATGTCCATCCAGCACAGGACTCACCTCTGTGGTGCACAGCAGCAGATGCACAGGGGCACAACCAAGACCATGGATAGGCTGAACTTTCTTCTGACATGTCCTTTTGACCTTCAGCAAACATCCATTCAAGAACTTCCTGAGGTGACAGTTTCATCCAAATCCCTGTGTAACAATGGATGTATTTTCCATGAACTCATCTAATCACTTCTTGAATCTGCTTGTACTTTTGGTCTCTGCAGAGTCTTTCACAATGTTGTTACATGCTCATGAACAAGTTTTGTTTGTTTTTAAATTTGCTGCCTGATCATTTTTTTGAGTGCTCTCTACTTCTTGTATTCCAAGAAACAGTGACTAATCATTCCCTTTTTAGCATTGCCTCAGTATTCAGCACTTCCTAGGCCTGTAGCGCATCCAGACCCAGCATCTCTTTTCAAGTTGCAGAACCTAGCTGATTTAGTCTTTCCTCACAGTGCTCTTTTCTGTATCTTTTCTGGTTCTCCTACCTCTCTTTTGTAGTGTGGTGAGTGAAACTAAGCAGAGCATTCAGTAACTCAGGGACAATGCAGATTAGGAGAGTGATGTAATGCTGTGTTCAGTTTTGTTCTCAGCTCCTCTCCTCACAACATTTGACATTGTTGGCCTTGACAAAAAGAAAGGGCATGAAGGAGAAGTCAGACTGCATGGTCAGCTGAGAGTCACAGACCTGATCAGGTTGGAATGGACCCCAGAGGGCCTCTAGCCCAACCTTGTCCTCAAAGCAGAGTCAGCTATGGGGTCAGACCAGCTTGCTCAGGCAGGTCTTGAAAATCTCCAAAGGTGGAGACTGCACAATCATTCTGGCCAATCTGTTCCACTGCTGGGCTGTCCTTGTGGGGAAAAGGTTTCTCCTCACACTCAGTATGAACCTTTCTTGTTTCAACTTGCAACACTGTTCATCTTCCCACCATGCACCACTGTGAAGAACCTAGCTCCCTCTCCTTGACACCCTTCTTGTAGGCACTGGGGGCTGCTGTTAGGTTCCTCTGAAGCTTCTGCAGACTGAACAAGCCCAGCTCCCTCAGCCTCTCCTCACAGGGCATGTGCTCCGGCACTGACTACACTGGCAGCCTCTACTGAAGTTGCTCCAGTTTATCTATGTGTTGCAAGGGGAGGACTGGGAGCAAAACTGGACATCCCAATCTAGATGAGGTCTAATGAGTGTGAAGGAAAGGGGAGTAAGTATCACCCCAAATCAACGGACCATACTCCTATTATTACAAGCCCAGCTGCTGTTGGCCATCCCTGCTGCTAGGGCTCACTGATGGCTCAGGCTTAGCTCACTGCCCACCAGGACCCCCAAGGCCTCTTGGGCAGAGCTGCCCCCCAGGCAGTCAGGCCCTGGCCTGAATTGCTGACAGGGTTTTTTCAGAGAATCTCAACAAAGTTGAGGTTCAAAGGGACCTCTGGAAGTCACCTGGTCCTATCCCTCTGTGTAAGCAGCATCACCTAAAGCAAGTTGCCCAGTGCCATGTCCACATTGCTTTTGAGTATCTCCAAAGATGGAGTCCCCACAACCTCTCTGGGAAACCTGTGCCAGTGATCAGTCACCTTCCTGTGTTTCAGTTTGTGCCCATTGCCTCCTGTCCTATCACTGGGCACCACTGAAAAGAGCCTGGCTCCATCTTTTTACACCTTCTCTTCAAATATTTATACACATTGATGAGATCTCCCTGAGCCTTCTCCAGGCTGAACAGTTCCAGCTCTCAGCTTTTCTTCATAGAAGAGATGCTCCAGTCCCTTTAGCATCTTTGTGGCCCTTCATTAGATTTGCTCCAGTATGTCCTTGTCTCTGTTGTACAGGGAAGCCCAGAACTGGACACAGGACGCCAGTGTGGCCTTATGACTACTGAGTAGAGAGGAGCAATCCCCTCCCTCAACCTGCTGGCAACACTCTTCTGAATGCAGCCCAGGACAACACTAGCATTCTTTGCTTCAAGGGCACATTGCTGACTTATGTTTGCCATCCCAGGTGTACAACTTTGCATCCGTTCTTGTTGAATCTCATATTGTCCCTGTTAGCCCATTTCTCTGGCTTGACTGTGTCCTTCTGAACAGCAGTCCTGCCCTCAAGTGTACCATCTGGTCACCCTCCTAGCCCACTCTGGTGTTGTCTGCAAGCCTGATGAGAACGCCCTCCCGTGCATCTGCCAGGTCATTGACGATGATGTTAAACAGGACAGGTCCCAAGACAGAACCCTGTGGTACCTCACTTGTTACTGACCTCCAGGTAGAGTACAAACCATCAGACACTACCCGCTGAGCCCAACCATCCAACCAGTTTGTTTCTGGACTAAAGAATCCTTAAAATTTTGCATCTGAAGGTTTAGAAAACCTTATAAGCAGAAGCTGGGCAATCTGAGACTGATCAAACTTGGTTCATGAAGATCAGAGGTTTCAGTTAGGCTGGTTTTGACCATTACCACCGGTAGATGAATGGGTTGGAGGAATTTTCACCTTTGGCTCCCCTTACAGTGCAAAGGATAACCCATTCCATCCACTCTAATATAGACTTTTAAGACAGATGGGATAAATCACTGTGGACTATATGCCTCCACTAAGGAAGGAGCTTAAGCAACTAGTTCAGTGTTAAACATCTAACTATGCAGCTGAAGTCAGTGAGATGAGGCATACACTTGCCATCTTTGTAGTTTAATTTTCTATCTGTAAAATGAGAATGCGAATGCTTCCTTATTCCTCACATCTATTTGAATTGTATGTAACTACTAAGTCAGGCTGAATGCTGTTTTTCCTGGTGTCTAGAATAATGACAACCTACGTTTTTTTGCGCCTCTCTTACTGGCTTCATGCTACTAGTGTTAATGTTGAGGGCATGGAAGATGGAGCTTCTAGAGCAAATAAATTTTGAGCATCTACACACAACCTAAAAAACTCACATAGAAGAGGCATGAAGGGAAAAATAAGGCTGTGAATTTCCACAATTTCTCATTCTCTCAACCTTTTGAACTGCTGCCAACTTCAAATCTAAACTGGCATATTTCTTATTTTGCTGTTTTTAACAGGAGATAATTATAGCTCATTGTTCCACAGCCTACTGTGTAAAATGCTGAGCAGTACTTCTGTCTATTCTTCTTAGCTCTGAGGAACTTTAACTACTTTTGATTCTTGTAGCCCAGATAACCACTATTTAGCAATTAAAAGTTCATTACAAATGAGGCCAAACACAGATGAAAATGCCAACAAAAACATGTCGGAAAAGATAGATGAATTACATGGCAGTGCCAATAGAAACAGGTTTTCTCACACTATATTTTTAAATATATTTCATGAACATTTTATAAACTTTACATATATTTGATGAAACAGACTTTCTACACAGCAATTGTCCAATGGATGGGAAATTTAAAAATATGAATGATACTCTGAAGCAGCACCTAATGAGGACACTTTCTGCAAATATCCATGTGTATTTCTTTCATGACCTAGAGTTCAAATTTCTCTACTGTTTTGCACACTATGGAAATACGTTTAAACTATAATGTACATTGGAAAAAGCATGTTTGAGTTGCACTCCTGCACTTTTCCACAATTACGAAGACAACAGTTCCCTTGGGTTTTCCTTCTTTGGCTGTGAAGGAAAATGGCCGGTTAGTATTTCCAAAACATTTCTGTGCTATTCCACGACATCAATTAGCTCAACAAAAAGAGGTTCCATTTCCCATTCTTTTAACGCAAACTCCAATTGAAAAATACATCGTTAGAAAACGCTCTTTTAGAGGTTCTTCAATTTTTCTTTCTTCATTTGAAGTTTTCTACATTGAAAGGGTGCTCGCATCATCCCTTCTCTCAGCTTGTACTTTGCTAATGAGAAGGTCCTCAGCTTTTTTTCTTCTTTGTGGGTGGGTAGGGAAAAAACGGTGCTTTTCTTGCTAGCAGAAAAACAGGGTGGATGAACAGGGCTCCAGAATCTTAGATTAGGAGAGAGATTCATCTCTGACAGATAGGACAAAGGTCAAATAATTTCTTACTAGAAAATATCTAAATCTGTGAAGCACACTTGGAAGCACAAGTTACAACCAGAATTCCTGGCCAGGTCACAGCAATAAAATCTATTTTCCTACATTTAAAACTAACTCTTAAAATACTAAACAGTTATTAGTAAGCTTTGTGTTTTGTAGCACTGACTGAAGAAGCCTAAGAAGCTGTCAGAGTCAGGGCTGGCAAACAGGCAGCAAGGCAGGATGATAACCTGGACAGGGTAATAAAAGCGTGCCTCTGCGTCAGCAGGCACACTTCACAGGCCAGATGTTTGTAGAAACACACGTTCACTAGAGCCTGAAATAATTGTTCAGAGCACAAAGTAGAGTAGTTCTAGCAGAGATATGGGCTCAGTAGCCACCACCTCTGCCAGGGCGCTGGCTGGCAGGAAGAGGATACAGATAACCAACGATATGACTATCTGTTATGAGCGGACAAATTTTTTATTTGCCAGGGACAGCAAATATCCCCATGAAAACTGTTGTTCACCCATTCCCAACAGTTTATGGCATTGTTTGCAATGCATTCCAATGAGAATCTGATGGTCAGTCAGAGACACAAAATGAGCCTTTTTGTTTGTTCATGTTATGCTGCGCGCTGATAAAAAGAGACAAACATAAAGTTCTTGTTAAAGAATAAAAGAGAACCAGAATGTTTTCATCAACCCATCAGAGGCCTGACATTGTACCAAGGACTGACTAAATTCATATTTGTTTTACAGGAACATGTTTTGGTGAGAAAAACATCTGGACTCACATTGATTGGTCCTTGTTTATGTTAAAAAAAATTTATGTAATAGGAACGGCTAGGCACTGCATGGAGAGTCAAGCAGGGTATGATGCAAATCTTTAAGGAGATGGAAAATCACCCATATGGTAATTATTTACTGTGGAGATGTTCAAAAGCATGCAACTTCCACTAAAAGTGCCAGGAGATGAGTTCATAAGTTCCCTGCACCTTCAAAGCTTTTTCTTTTCTACTGTCATGGAAATTGAAATTGTTTCTACATTTTCTTCTTAACTGCTGCAGAACTTCAGGAATAATGGTCCAACTCCAAACTGCCATGCTCACATGAACCAAAACAGAAAAAGAAAAAAATCCAGTGAATGTGAAATGTCAAACAGATGAGAAACAAATTCATACTAGTACATAAGATATGAAAAATGAGGCTAGAAATTATATCTGGCTATGTGGTCACCTTGATAACTTCAACAAAGAGCCCTTCCAGATTGGTTTTGAGCCAACCTAGTGCTTTTCTCTTATTAAATAACTTCAATGATTTGTAGTCCTGTTTGTATGCTATTTCCTCCTATTTTAACTTCACAGGGTCAGTGAAATGTTAGCTCAGGGACACTTTCTGAAGCACAAGAGGCTTAGTCAACCTGTTCTGCATAAACATCTGAAAATACATAGATCAATTGATTTACCAAAGGCAGCACAGTATCTAACTTGCACATTCTTTCCTGTCCTGAGATAGTAAAGATCAGAGACACAAGACGCATTTATTATGTTTTCCCTGAGCTGGAACAATTGTTATAAAAATGCGGTTCTGCTAAGTCCATAGACTAAGAACCAAGAATACTGTGACTCCCCATGCTTGGCCATCACAACAGGGCTTTAAGGTATGAAAGCTGATCAGGTAAGCAGTCAAATCCCACTGGGTTTTCTTCCTCCCAGTTCTGAAGGACAGTCAAGTAGACGTGTAATGTGGGACTGAAATAAAAGGGATGGCTCCAAATTTGGTAAAGTGAGACAGTCCTATTCCTTTTTTAGGCCCTTAAATATATAGAAATAGGACAGGTAGTTCTTCTTGATGCTTCTGTATGGCACATTTCATCCAAAAGAATTTCGGGGACAGGGACTGTGATCTGAGACAGCTGTAAGGACTAACACACATAGCTGGAGCTACAGGAGGCAGCAGCAGCAGCAGGCTGCTCTTAACTAGATCAGAGCTAGCTAAGTATCAAAGATCTACCCTTGATTTAAAACGAAGCCTGTGACATCTTAAACAACCACAGATTGTCAGGACAATGGCCAAGCCAGTGTTTCCAGTGTCACCTGTAAATCTGATGCGCTTCATATAGCAGTTAAAGAACATTCTTTGGGCTCCAGTGTCCCAAACTGTGCAGTCTTGATAAGCCTCCCAGCTCTACCTTGATGGGCAAACTGCACCAGGAGCGCATCTGACCCAAACCTGCCATTCAAAATGTCTTCATCCTCCTTGTGCCTGGTCTCTCTGACACCTGATCACCACCATGACCAACAAATTTGATCACTCACAAGTGACTCAGACTGAGCAAAGGACTGATCTCCATCTGACAAGTTTTAAAAGCTCTTGTTCAAGGAAGAATACATGTCACCACTGATTTGAGCTTCTCTGGAGTAGCTGAAAGGAGATCTGTCTTCCCATGGTGTCTATTCCAAAGCTGTGGAAAAAAACTGCAAACCATGAACACAGCTGAAACAGGCACATCTGTACCTCTGACTGAACACTACACTGAGCCCCTATTTTTACCCACTGTTATAGCTAAGATGGCTGAATTACAAGGTCACGTATTTTGCTGAAGGCCATATCATGAGTCATTTGATTAAAACTCTGCCCTTCCTGGCTCTCGGTCCTTTGCTCTACTCATTAGTACACACAATGTAATGAAATGTTGGAATATCCCCAGAAGGGAGTCTTGCTTAGACCACTTCCTCTGTAGTTCACTACCACAGACCTCAATTCTTGGCTTGGGCAGCTTTCCAGCTGAACTACATGATGCAAAATAACATTTTAAGTTAAATTTCAAGTGGGATAATGAGCAGCTACAGAACTTCAACATTGTTCTAAATTTAAACAAAACAGCCAGAAAAATTTTACAGAGTATTCAAGAGCGTAAACAGAATAGAGGCTAAGCAAATACATAGCAGACACTATTCGCCCTTCCTATTATCCATCTTGACAAGCATTCTTTGATGCATTTAGTAACTTATGACCTCCCCTCCCTTGCCTTTTTTTTTCAATTTTTAGAAAAAAGCCTTTACCTAACTCTCTAACCCAGGATAATTGAAAACTGAAAAGCTGGTAAAATTAACAAGCTGCGCTGACTGATGAGAAATCATTGATAACATTAGATACTTTATTAAAGTTGCATTAAAACTCTCCTATTTAATAACACAGTTTAAGGAAGGGTTCATTTTATAAACTCACAGGGTGTTGGAATGAAAGATGTGATAGTTCCCATGTAACCTCATAAATTCTCTTACTAGTCAGTCTCTAGTCTATGAGCTCTAATAAAATTCTCATGAGAACATAGTATCCGTCCATAAAAACTCCTGAACCCCCCATGGGAATTGGCTGGTTTAGAAGGGTTCAGAGGTTCAAGCCTGTGGTTTATTTATTAAAATTTTCTCAGTAAATATATCATGGTATGATAGTTAACAACCACACTGTTCTGTCCTAGTAACATGCATCTCCCATAAAATACATGAACAGTAAGCTTCAAAAATAGGAAGGAAGAAGAACCTTGAGTTACATTTCAATGTTGGTGCACTGCACCTTTTCTCGAAAAGAGGCTGGAATCATAAACAAGAGTGAGAATTTGCTTCTTTATTTTTCCCCTCACAAAACCACTGACATCAGAAGCAGCTAAAATGTTGCTCTACGCAAGGCTATAAAAAGGGAATTCAAATCACCTGAGCTTTTAATAGACTGGGATGAGGTTAGACACTTATAGTCCCAAGAGACGATGGTGACTTAGAGATAACATATCTGTAACATTAGAAGTGTGAATCTGATCAGGAACACCATGTCCATGCTGTTAGTACAAGCATTTTGTATAGTCTGTGGTTGAAGGCTCTGAGTGAATTTTACCTCCTCCCTCTATAAAGCCTCCAAACCAATCCTAAAAAAGAAAAGTGCAAATTCCTTCCCTAGGAGCCAGGGAACAGCAGTAGGAATGTGACAGGCAGCAGTAGCTTCTGTGAGGCAATATTGTACCCAAGAATTGCTCAGATACTCTAGTGACGAGTTTGATAGCTAGTTGGTGTCAGACTAATTATTCTAACACAGGATCCACACAGTCATTTCCACCATAAAAAGCTCCTTAGGGAGGAAAAGTATCACTAAAATCCAGATAGTTTGGGGTTTTTTTGTTTGTTTGTTTGTTTGTTGTTTTTCTGTTGGAAAGCAAACCCAGTGTGTCTAAAACCTGGGCCTCTGGTGGCAGTCTCCTGAAGAACACTTCCACCCTAAGCAAGAGTAAGTCTTTCATAGGTGTTATATGGCAGGTCATTTGGGGCCTTTAGAGGCAGGCTCTTGGGGTGCCAGGAACAGGGAGGTGACAAAGTCACCTTCCTCCCAGCACTACAGCCAGCTGCCAGCTTCCAGCTCTGAAAACGAACAGCCAGACAGTCACAGCTCTCCTGGTCCAAAAAGATACTGCTTCATGCAGGTGTGCAGAGCATCACAGCCCCAGCACCGCTGCAGGACCCAGGACTGCCAAAACCACCGTTACTCGAAGGTGCCGGGGCAGAGCATGCCATAGGCAGTCTCCACTTTCTCTACTCAGCAGCTCCCATATCCTCCACTCTTCTCCTGGTACTTCTATATTAAGAAAAAGTAGGAGAGGAGGATGCTATGTGGAAAAATATTCCCCACCTTGCCTCCCTGGGACACAAATGCATAGCTTTCATACTCAGCTGCTCTGTGCTCCATATTGCATCCCATACTCATCTCCCCATTCCCTAACGTTGATGCGGTGTTTGCCCATGAGGAGCACAAGGCTGCGCAGCAAATGAGCCATGAGTCGCATCTCCCTCTGGTCTGATCCTGCTCAGAAAAATGGACTCTCTTCTGATTTCTGCCAACCATCCGCTGAAATGTAAATGTGTTTTACTTTTTATTCTCAGTTTCAAACAACTCCAAGCAACTTCACAGGCTTTCTTCACATACCGTAACAACACCTTGAATATGTTCAGAAAATTTGCTTAGCTTGGATAATAGAGTTCTGACTTTGTATTTCAAAGCAGTGTACTTCAAATGCTGCTGGGACTGCATTTTTATTAAAAATTCTCTGTATCTTTCCATTCTCTTCATGTGAGCTCAGCACATGTACTGTATGTGAATGCCCGGATGAAAAAGATAATTAACAAAAATATTCAAACAACCCTTTTTTTTTCTCTGGAAGAAGCCAAACTTACTTTGTTTGTGTGTGTGCGTGTGCAT
>VZTL01063108.1:2259-26305 GCA_013400535.1 Scopus umbretta
AAAAAAAAAAAAATTCCATGGACTTTATTTCATTCCTTTTCTTCCAGAAAACTTGCACTCTGAGTCAAAAGCAACCTACTTTTCTCACAGCCCCCTGTTCACTTTAAAGGAGAAGCTATAGGCAGAGTATGCAGCAGAGAGCAAGAGAGGGAAGCCCAGAGGATGCGAAGCCCACCCTAATAGTTATAAAGGCGTCTCTCCTGCAAAGCTGGGTATTGCTATCTTTCTACAGAGAAGTCTGGAGCATATGGTGCTTCAAGGTAGAGCCTGAATCCACTGCAGTGGAGAAAGAAGTATGAATAAAGATTTTATTTTTTACCACTGCAGTGATAAATTAAGCTCTCAGTTTCCCATGTTGATTCTGAAATGCCCTTAGCAGAGGTGGGTAGAGGAGTAGCAAATCTTTATAGTTGCATGGGAGAGGAAGGGAAAAAAATGGACAAACATAGGGCAACTAAATAAAACACAAAGTGGAGGAGAAGAAAGCCAGGATATAATGGAAAAGATTTTTCAGTTGCAGATCTAAAATTCTGAGACAGACAGATCTGGGAAAAAAGCTGTGACACTCAAGACAATATTTATCCCATCAAGCCATAAAAGAGACCCTATAACGATCTTTACAAAACCAGAAAAGTAAAGGGTTGTAAATTAGTGTATCTATTATGTAAGCACAATTTATATACTACACAAGCATAAAGAATATAAACATGTAATTTTCAGTCTCATAGCAGGTAAGTATTTAATTCCATATTGATCATTATATCTAAAATGATCTAGCATCTAAAATTTCTAGCAGGAAAGTGAAAAGCATTTTTAAGAAAGTAATATTTGAGTTTAAAATAGAAAATAAGGTCCCTCTTCCAAGAAAGAAAAATCTAAATTAAAAGTTTGGACTTGGAAAATGTAGATTTTCCTTTTTAATTTTTCTCCTTCCCCTACAGACAGACAGTGCATGTGGAGTTTTTTCCTTTTCCATCCCCAGGAAAAAAAAAAGGGGGAAGATGTTCTAATAAGAAATAAACTCTCCACAGTATAATTAAGTATCAGATTTGCTAAAAAAAAAAATATAAATAAAAAATCAATAATTAAGTATAATTTTTCAAACCAGTTGACTGCTCTCTTCAGCACCTCCTATGATATGAAACAAAAAGAAAAAAATAGCAAGTATGAGAGGAATTTTGTGTTACATGAAAGACGGTGAAATATTTTAAATCTAGTATAATATAACAGAAGGGTGTCAGGTACTTTATTCTAACCTCCACTTTTGGAAATCTTCCCTTAACTGATCTAACAAAGGAGAAATCTTTCCAAAATTAACAAAGATATAAATTTAATTTAAAAAATAAATGTATCATCCCCTTCACCACTTTTTATAGACATTTACCACCCCTACATGAGATATTCTTAGTGCCCATTGGGTAGTGGATTCAATATAAAACCCATTGTAACCAATGAGCATCTTCCCATCAATTTCCATTGGCTTTGAGTCACATCTTTAGTTCCTCTACAGAACCGCTCTGAACATTGCTATTAAAATAAACAGGATCTGTATTTGTTCAGTAGTTGAAAACGAAGCTTTTCCTTGGTTTTCACATAAGGACCACAAAAAACCACTGAAAAACAGCATCTATCTTAAGCAGACTTGGTAGCATGTAAAAGTACAGAGCTCTTCTGTTCTAGGGGCTTTTTTTTTCCCTAATAGTTATAAAAACATAGATAAGCATTCCAGAAGTCATCAGCGTAAGGACAAAATGCAGCTTACCCATGACAACAATAAATGCACAACTAGAATATTCTTCTCTTTTTTCTATATGTCTTGGCACTGTAGTGTGCTGCATGTCCTTCTGCTATGCATGAAAGCATACAATGTTGTACTATTGTTAAAAAGAAAATAAGATGATGTTTTTCTAATATTTTTAAATACTAAGGAATAACTAGAACTACTGTTGCAGCAAGGTCCAAATAATTACATTTACACTTTTAAGAGCATGCTGCTGTGTGAGTAGCTGTACTGTTCCACTGTTAGAGTAATTTCAAAATATGATATTGCTTTTCCTTAAAAAATAACACTTTCACTAAACATTACTAAAAAAATCCAATATGACAAAGTCTTTTTGATTATGTGTTGACAATCCACTATTTTAGCAAACAGATAAATTTATTTTCATGCTTGGAATACCAGAATCATTTCAGGAAAGAAATTTTCAAAGATTCAGTTACTTTTGCTGAAAACAGGTAAGAAATGCAGCTAGTGTTTGTCTCTGTATTTAGGATTGGATAATAGCTATGCGTGTATAAAATGCACATCTGCAAATAGTTACAGGTCTGCCAAGTCTACATCTAACATGTACCTTTTAATAAATGGGGGTAGGTTTAAATAAAAATAAATGTGTAATACAAATATGAGTGCATTTAGCTAAGCTATTTTGCAGTCATCAAAGAAGAGGTTAGGCTGTGTTATCTTAATTCCATATATAAGTAATTTTGACTGACATTAAAAAAAACATTATCAGTAAACAGAATCAGATAGGAGAGTAAACAAGACTTTTAAGGGAAATAATCATTACTGCAAACAGGATAGCTCACAAAAGATAGGATGAGTGAGCTGCCTGCATTTCATACCAACATAAGCAGTTATATTTGTTACTTTTTACTACTTTAACTGATAAAGACAGTCAAACAAAAAAACTTTTTTCATTGTCCCTGCATTGTTTAGATATAAGTTTTATAAAAATACTAAATATAACTTTCTCAAACCACTGAGACACATAACACAAAGAATGAAATTACTACAAAATTATCTCAGGACATAATCCATTTAACAGGGTTCATAGTGAATAGGGGTTCTTAGAACATTGAAGGTTTCTTGAAATTTTACCTTTGAATTCAACACAAGAAATAACTGACCACTTCTCTAAATACCAATCCAAAAAAGCACCTTTGTAAGCAAACACATTTTTTATTAAAAAAAAAGAAACACACAAAAAGCACAACAAATAAATTTTTATGTTGAGGGTTATAATTATTTTGAAAAAACAGTAACTTTGTTTTTGAAATGGCTTCTTCATAGCTTAATATCAGTTAAAAATTTCATATAGTTGCACCACATAAATCAGTGTTAAGAACCACTGCCATATAAATCTGAATCACATTAGCATAATAATGAAACCTGGTATTACAACATGTTGATCGATAACCTAGTGTGGTTCTGAACAACAAGAAAACAATGTCCAATAATACTCTGAGAAAAAAAACAGATTTAATTTCCTTTGACAACCAACAAGAAAAACTTAGTCACAGAAAGATTAAACCTGCTTCGCCCAAAACACAGGGATAAAGAAGCTTTTAAATCCTCCACATAAAACCGAAAAATCATGTCAAATGTAACTCCAAGGTTCAATATACCCAAAGCTGAAAGCCTATCAGAATCTTGCTTATTACAGGTGCAAATATTTCATTACAAATAGAAACATCTGGATTTTTTAGCTGAAGACTTTTTGTAATTTTAGTTAAGGCCTCTGTGAGATCTTCAAACAAGTGTTCTTCAAAAGCGATGATTTCACAGATAGAAACTACAAATAGGAAATGGTAAAGTAAAAAAAGAAAAATGATGACAGCATAATTAATTAGAATGGGCTTAGAAAGGTAGGATGGGGTAGATAAAACAATTTTCCTAAGGCATATGGAATGGAATGGAATAACAGATAAATTATAGACAAGAGTTTGATAGTGAAAGCAATATTGTGAAAAGAGGAAGGTACAAATACATTCAGAGCTTATTTTTCATGGGAAAGCCGAGTCAAATCCATTGTTTTCCATTGTACCTTTAAAAAATGAGAGATATCTCCATTTTAATTACTTGCTCTGTCTGTAACCATAATTACGGAATTTATAATGCACACCCTGAGAATGAGACATGTACATAGCATTTATATGTGGAAACATAGTACCTTTTTATAATACTTTCTGTAGTATTTCATTTGGAAAAAAACCCTTAGTTTAACTTGTTTACATAATGAATAATATTATTTTTTATATCTCTGAGTTCTGTATTTACTTGTTTTTCTATTTTTTTGCCTGGCATGGAAAATTTTGTGATGATTTTATATTTTAAACATTTTTTTCAATTCTATATTTAAATATATTTAACTTCCTATAATCACTTTAAATCACAGAGGAAATAAAAATAATTAATAGAAACTATTACAGCCATGACTCATTTTCATATGGTCTGCTGTAACATGTTTACAATGGCATTGGGACTAGGCAAAGAATATTTTTGAAATTATTAATAATCAAATGGCTATGAGAGCTAATTACCTTGATTAGCATGTCACTGTGACTTTTTCATCCAGGTTATATTTATAGAGTTGGGTTATCAAGTACTCTACTACATAATTCCTATGCAGGCAGCAACCTACGTAATTACTTAGTTTCAAATTTAAAAGAAACCCAACTATATTTTGACTTAATTCCAGATTTTGTCACAGGAGAAAATTTGTGTCAGTGGTTAAGATTTGAAAATTGTGTCTTTTAATATTTACTGTTGCCTTCAAACTGTACAAATCTTTTTGCAATTTATTGACATCTACTTTCTAAATAACAACTGAAATACTACAGCATATGAACATTTGCAGTACAGAAACAGCCTAGAAGTACAGCTGTTTTCACTCAGGACTTTGCTACTTTTGTGTATGTTGAGTTCCATTTGGGAGTTTGCATGGGTCTGCTATACCCTTTATAGCATCTATCTCTTCTCATTCCTGTCATATCTTACTTGTTGCTTACTAAAGTTTGTAATTTTTTTTAGAAATTGGTGCAATAAAAGACATATATCATAGATGCTATCTATATATATACATATATATATACTACCTTTTTGTAACATTCCTCATTTTTATACTTAGTGTTTATTAGTTAGATCATTACATTGGGCCCTTTTCTTTTCACTTTTTCCTGCACCCAATATTCCACCCCAAAATACGAGCTTCCTTCTTTGTGCATAGAAGCTTGTTACTCTAGAGAACTATTCTCATCAACAACTTTAATCACCTTGTAACAGAGTACTAGAGAAAGGACCATCTGCATGATTAAGCAACAGATGTCTTCATTGGTTTCTTGCAGGCCATAGGTAAGAATGAACAGCATTTGTCCAAGAAAAGATTTCTTTTGTATAGTGTTAGAGAAGACCTGAAAGAGATGAGGATTCTCTGCTTGCAAGTCTCAGTTAAAACTTAGTCTACTTATATAGTTTTAGTATGGCAGATGTACAGAAAGTGACTTTAAACTGTGAGCAAATCTATTTTATCTTGAGGAATTTCTAATATTGTTTAAAACTGGAAAAAATATACACTTCTCTCTACGCACATTTCATTTCATATTATAAGAAAGCAATATTTAACTTCTAAAATTACTTCAGTCTTTGTATAGATGTTATCAAGCTAAGTTTCCTATACACCTTGAAAAGTAGATGTGTAGTATACGTGTTTTACAATGCAAAAATGGAAGCACATTAGAATCATGGAATTTGGTCAAGACCATATAAGATAATTGTATAAATTCATGACCAAGTTTGTAAATCCTAATGAAAAAGACAGTTTTGCATAACCATCTATGTCGCTACATTTAGGTTCTGAAGACCTGTGCTGACTGCAGAAGAACTGACAGCAGATTTAGAGATAATTTTTTGATGCCACTAGCACTTAGAAAGAATTTCTGGATTTTTTCTTTATTGTTGTTAGGTTTGGGGTGGTTTTTTAGTAGGAAAAGCTACTCTTCCATGTCAGCAGATTCAGGAATTTCTAGTATACAGTTGACATTAACTTGTACTTAGGTAAAACAAAATATAACATATTTTATATTTGCATAAATAAATTGAACTATAAAATATTAACTTCAAACTGTACAATGTAATGTAATCTACAGGAGCCACTTTTCAGTAATAAGCTATCACTTCCACAATTTGAGACAAATACTAGAGAGAGAGAAATGTTCTCCAGTTCAAGCCTTATGCTTAAACATTATTTCATTCTAGTAAGTGTATATGTAAATACACACACACACACACACACACACATTTGCACAAACACTTTTGGCTTTCTGCAGACATAGCAGGTAAAATAGAATGATCATGACTTTCTTCAAAAGCAATAGAAATAATCTATTCATGTAGGAAGGAAACATTCAGAGTTTAGTTTAGTAATAGTATATGGTTGTTTTAGATACGTTCTGATTCAGTTATCAACTTTACAAAGTATGTTTATCGATATTGTCAACTGCAACAATACAAGGTAAATTTAACAACCAGATTAAGAGTTACCTTTCTACTATGGAAGCAAATCTAACAGTTAGAACCCACTGTCATAGAATGAGTCTTTCCCATAGACTATAACTTTCTGGGACAAGATTATTGTTGTGAACTGTCATTCTTCCCCCTTTTATAGCTGAAACATAGGTGGAAGACTAATGGCTGCAGATAATCTGTGCTGGCATGTTGTGGTATAATGTCCTATATGTGTGTCATATATAAGTGGTCTCCACAACAAAAATCAGCTTTGCTTCCTAGACTGTTTCAAATCCCATAAAGCAATTCAACAACGCAAAGAAAGGTGAATAACTAATTGTCCTGGTTTCATCTGGAACAGAGTTCATTTTCTTCCTAGTAGCTGCTATTGTGTTGTGTCATGGATTTAGGATGAGAATAATGTTGATAGCACACTGATGTTTTAGTTGTTGCTAAGTAGTGCTTACACTAGTCTAGGACCTTTCAGCTTCTTATGCCCTTCCAGCGAGAAGGTGGAAGAGGACATAGCCAGGACAGCTGACCCAAACAGGTCAAGGGCTATTCCATACCATGTGGTGTCATGCTCAGTATAGAAACTGGGGGAAGTTGGCTGGGACAGGGGTGGAACTACTGCTCAGGAACTGGCTGGGCATGTGACAGTGGGTTGTGAGCAGTTGCATTGTGCATAAATTATTTTGCATATTACTATTATTACTAGAAGTAGTAGTATTTTCCCTTCCTTTTCTGTCCTATTAAATTCTCTTTATCTTAACCCAAAAATTTTACATTTTTTTCCCCCCCAATTCCTCAACCCACTGAGGCAGGGGCAGCAAGCAAATGGCTATGTGGTATTTAGCTGCCTGTTGGGTTAAACCACAAAGCTAATATTTAGCAGAGCTCATTCTCAGAGATGTCTCCACTCATCTCCCTATAAAACTGGTATATGCACTCTTTATCTGTATAATGCTAGTTACCAGCTTTTCCAAAGATAATAATTCTCAGAGGCTGTAAAAGAGGTTTTTCTTGCATTACATGAGAAGTCAAGTAAACAAGCTAGTCTAATATCAATCAGCTGCTTCAAAGTAGCCAAACTAGCCATCCCAGTTACTTCAGAGAGAGATATCCCATGGAAGGCTGATAATGGGGAAGTTTCTCCCTAAGGTCAGTTAGCAGAAAGTTACCTCCGCTTTCATATAATCACCAAAATTTTTTGCTCGGTTGGTTGGTTTTGGTTGGTTTTGGGTTTGAATTTAAATCGCTACCATTTAACTTTGGACTTTCTTGCTAGCTAAATGAACGTATAACCATTTTTTCCTAACCTGCTAAAATCTTGGCTTCTTCACAGTAATGTGAGCATAAATTCAAGAGACCAGCTGAACATTGTCTGGACAAGGGCTTTATTTTATCAGTTTTAATTTTCTACCTTTCACTCTCAATGGGTATCTAGAAATTTAACATCATATCAAAATATTCCCAAAAGTATAGCACAACTGATGTGAGCTACTGCTCTTTTAGCTTTGTATTTGTAATCACACTGCCAAGCATTTTATTGCTTCAATGTATTTTCTTCAGAAAGCAAACTTTTAAGATTGAAAAAAAGAAATCTCCATTTAAATGTCTTGCCTGCTCAGAACTTGGATATCAATTTATCATTACATTCTGCTACATTTTTTTTATTATCTTTCTATTATCTACAAGTTTTGCTGTAGTTATTGCTGTGTGTCCGTAGCCATGATCTGTCCGTTTTCAACATTCCACATATCTTCTGTTTACACCTTTGCCATATTTTTTTTTTTCATGCAGTGAAAATTTTCTTGTTTAGCTTCATTCAGTTCTGTTATCTGTCTCATCATTTCCACTTTGATTTCTGGTTCACTATGCTTTCTTTTCTTTTTTTAATTGCCATTGTTCT
Organism: Scopus umbretta; assembly: GCA_013400535.1. Classification (NCBI taxonomy): domain Eukaryota; kingdom Metazoa; phylum Chordata; class Aves; order Pelecaniformes; family Scopidae; genus Scopus; species Scopus umbretta. The sequence continues at coordinate 10,455 of VZTL01063108.1, forward strand.
ATCCTTCAGTCTGCATTAGTCTTTGTTCTTTTTTCTTCTGTTTCCTTACCTCTTCATTGGTCTTTGACTAGATGTTATACCTTTGTATTTCCTCTTCTTTGTAAGGGAAGAATGTCATTCCACTTGGTTTTGTTCACTGGTCCCTAAATGCTCAACTGAAATTCCTTCCTTTCTTCTCTTTCCCTGCAATAGAGGAGAAAGCTAGAGAACTGTGGATCAGCTGAAAGAAAAATCAATGACTCGGTGGTCATTGGTTTGAAGGTGTTTCCAGAGTGCTGAATCCTTAATCTGATCCTAATCAGCTCACAGCTTCTGCTCTGGTTGCCAATTTGGATAGAAAGTGAACAGTGATGAGAGAAGAAAAGTGCATGTACTTAAGGCGTAATAAACAGTCTGAGTGGAAAAAAATCAAAGAGCTCTGGTTGCCTCTGATGATAGTGGAAACTTTTTGAGGTTCAGTAAATGGTCCATTGCCTCCCTATCAACAACTCTTCATCTATGTCAATATCTAAAAAGACTTAAAGAGTACAGTGAAAAAGGAAGCTTTGTATGTTTTCAGTTGTCAAGGTTAGTTGGGAATGAAGACCTCAATGATGGCAAATATTCCACTCTGACATGTCTTAAAGACTTAACAGTCAAAGAGATTTGGTCCCTGTCAAATTTAGTCTAGAACCTCATAGAGTTGCCATTTTTTTCTTTATTTTATTAGTACTGGGTCTCCTAACTTGAATAACTGTTATGATATGTGAAAGGTACAGAACTAACTTGCAGGATAATTCTAATAACAGGATATGAAATGGCAATAATACAAGCCAAACAATAACAATACTCAGAAAAGATCTTTATATGGTTTAAGTAAACAAGACATTGTTCATATGAGAAAGATCTTACAAAGGACAAAAGGATACACATGCACGAAGTAAAACGGAGCTACATACAACAAAGTTTGGATTCAGAAAGGAGAATCAACACATCATTGTGGCATTTTGCCCAGACAAGACGTTGGCACTAGCTCTGGGCACCCTGTACTACATCTAGTAGTACTGTAGATCACATAAAGACAAAGGAAGTGGGAAAGGAAAGAGCAAGTAAAACAAGTCTTAAAGTCAGGAAATTCTGTAAGTGGAAACCCTGATATAGCAGAAGTGGAGGAAGGAGGTGGCAAAAGCAAGGAAACAATGTGGGGCTTGTTTTGTCTTCTTATTTTGATTAGAGTTAATATGAGAAAGATTGGAGCACTTGCTAACAAATAATAGCATAATAGATTCCAGAAAAAAGTAAGGTAATCAGTTTGGCTGGGAGATAGTAAAGGATGTAACATAGATATAAAACTTCACAAAGGATTAAGGTTAAAGTTCTAAGGACAAGAAGAAGGAAAGAGTCCGAGTCAGAAGAAAAAGATGACTGTAGCTACCAGGGTGGCATTAGGCAACATGTAAGAAGCTGGAGGTTGTACTAATGTTAGCAGCATAGCCTAATTACTGCCTCTTTGACCCAGACTTCTATGAAAAGGAGAAACACATATTCAGCATAGTTAGAATAAGAAATGTTATTTATTTTTTAAGTAAGAACATAACATTTCTAAAGTATCCTTGATTTTACCATGGGGGTTTTATTGTTATTTGTTTTGTTTTGTTTTAATTTGTCCCATGCCGAGTGTTTTTCAATAAAATTTTAGACGTAGAAAAAAGGATGGATGACATTAGCATTTCAACACTGTAGAATCAAAATAAAGTAAATTATTCAGAGAAAGTATACCTTAAAATTATGACTGGTTTTGAGCTAAAACATAATGTTTGATTATGTTGTCAGTAATACCTGGCACATTTATGATGAAAAGACAGGTATCTGACAATGCTCTCAGGCCAGGAGTAGGCACTGACGGGGTGACAGCAGGGTGCTCAACTCATCCATGTGGGTGTTCCCTTATTAGCTGAGGAAAGCATTCATCCTGCTCTTGCTACGGTCCTCTAGACCACTGAAGGAGGTCCAATTCCTGTGGCATGGTCAGAGCAGTGGTTTGTCTTCTTGTCTAGGCATGTATGATAGTTTTCCATGCCCTTTTCAGTTATGCCCCTTTTTCAGTTTCATGCTCTTCCACCCAGAGCCAAGTAAGCAGCCAACTCACCTGCCTGCAATACTAACAATATTTAATACAAATTAATATTAAGGATTTCTTATAATTTCACATATTTCTTTTAATTAGTTGGACCAAAGAAATGAATTGTAATTTCGTAGTGTAGTACCACCCATTCTAAGTGGAGCAATATCTGTTATTCTACATGCACAGAACTAAAAAAATAATGTATTTTACTTTTATTTAAGTTTAGTACCAAGTTTAAACCTTTGAAAGTACTAGGGTGAAGAAGCATACCAAATTACATTTAACACTAGAAGCATCCTGAAATTTTAAAGATCTACTTGTTAATCTTCTGAAAACTTTTTTTCTCTTCAAGTGGTTGGGAGTAAATTTTACAAATGTAGGCCTACTCAGCGAGTCAGGTGTTTTATGAGAAAGTAATTCATCAGTAGAAGAAAGGCGGTGGATGCTTCCAGTAATTTCAGTGAATTTCTCCTATCCAGCTCAGAAGCACTGATCAGGTAACTTGTGCATTTGGTTCTTGTTTGCCTCGGCAGGGAATGTAGATGAAAGGATGATTCATCTTGCTTAAAAACAAGAGACTAGGAAAAGATGAGTATTAGCTCACCTTTTAAACACTGAGAATGTTAAATCCTCCTTCTATTCAAATTTCCTAAGAGGAAATTAACTATGAGTAGGTAGAGAAAAGTTGTTAATTCATCCAATTCAATCTTTGGACACAGTGACCATTATCAACATTTAAAAATATCTCTGCAGATATGTGCTGGTCTTGCAGGCTCTCAAACACAAGTAAAACACTTAATAAATAAGTGTTCAAAAGTTCCACTTTGTGCCAGTTTCTTACACCTCCACTTCCCATGATTTTTAGATAAATGTATTCATACTTCTTTTCATTATGAAAAAAAAAATGAATAGCTGTCACAAAATGATTATACCTTTTTGCTAACAGTGGAGCTTTCCAAACTCTCATACCATGTCTGTCCTTTTGAAGACCACACGTAGTGAAATCTTCCGATGTTTTTTACCAGAAAATTCTGGTAGACTTGTCATTTTCTAAATAATTTTATTTTTAACTTTAGAAAATATATGATTTTTGGCTACTACAAAATTTCTTTCTGAACATAAACACAGGAAAGATTCTTTTAGTTCACACAATGAGACAAATATACTGGATTGAATCATTCAATTTAACCCAGTACAATAACAGAAGGTATGCGTTTTTTTCTGTTTAAAATAAATCTGAATTTGTTTCATTGATTTCAGTGCAATGTTAATTTTGTAATGAATATTTAGATGTGAAATCAATTAACTGGTTAGGTACTGGTAATTCTGGAAGATACATTCCCTTGGAACTGAACAGAGTTTGGGTATATAATCAGAAGTTATTATTCAATTATTTAAAGCTATTTTTAATATCACACTTCAAGTTGGGGTAACTAATTAGAGCAAAGTTATATTTGAGAAAACTATTGAGTATACCTCTTTTAAAAGTAGTGTTCAATTCTAAGCACCTTATTCCTTAAAACAAAAAGACAAACATACTCTTTGGTACTTACTGATAGTATATTATGCATTATGCTCAGAAATTTCTTTTAAAAAACAGAAGAAAACAAAATATTATCCAAGTTGTAAAGTAAAATACTTGTAAGAAAATGTCAGAATTGAGGTTGCCATTCTCTCATCCACCTACATGTGAGCCACATCACTGCCACTCCTAGTGCCGTTTAAAATTGTGGTTTTGATATGACTATTCAAAGGGTGACATGAAGAATACCCATGAACAATTCGTACAGTTAATCACATACTTTGTTTTGTACAATATCTAAATCTTGCTTTAAAGGCAAGTATTAAATAATTTTCTCCCAGCTTTTTCTATGCAATATCAGGACCGTGAGGAGACCGATAGGCCCTCCTGGTCCTGTCCAGCCTCAGCTGGGACTCCCACCCACCACTGCCCATGGGTCCTGGAACTCTATTTCAGCCCACATTGAGGCATCCAGACCCCGCTACAGCTCTACTCCTGTCCCTGCCTCCTGCATGAGCCTCTCAGCCCTACTCTGTGGGGAGCTTAGCTGTCCCCATTACTTCTTGCTCACAGCTGGACTCCCTGGAGGGACCCTGGACCTGGTTCATCTCTTGCCATGTAGGATGCTGTCAATGGACCCTGTTACCAGTCCCCATCTCTGCCCACCATGTTCAGCCCCTGCAGAATTGTGCCCTGTCAGTGGGAGCACACCCTGAGCGGGGTCACCCTCAGCTCCTGGCTTGTGGCCCTCATGGAGTAGCCCGACGCCTGCCACTCTCTAATATATACCAGTAGCTACTACAGTGAATTATTTACAAGTTATCCTAAAAAATGTTTTCATAACATGCAAGAGGTATCATCAGATGATTCCAGTTGGCTTTTGCAAAGCAGTTGATTTATGGTCTGTTTTAGTGGTTCAAATCATACCTTCCATTAACTTAATTTGAAAGTGAGATTTCTTATCATTAATGCAAACAAAACTTGTTTCTCAAGCTGGGCACCTAGAAAATTGAAAACTTGTTATTGATATGCATCTTCAAAATGCTTGGCTGAAATAATTCATCTAGTAACACACAAAACTATGTGAAAGGCAGAAATTTTGAAAAAATGGAACAGGAGTTCTTTCTGGAAAAGCGACACTTTGACTCAGAATAGCAGTCAGAAGTATTAGCTACTTTCCAAAATAAGGTGTATACAAAGTTACAATTTAAAATTTATCATATAAAACTAAACCCTGATTTTTTTTNAGATGTGTAAGTGTGAAAGAGAGCGTACACAAAAGTCACAAAGATGCACAGGGAGGGCAACAAGAAAGCCCTAAAAATAGACAGTGTCTATGACATGACCCAGAAAGACTCCCAAGTATAAAATTTTGCTGGCAACTTGGTTCAAATACAGTAATACTCTCTTTCCACAAACTGATTTTCTTGTAGGTGATTACAAATATGATTTATGAAAAGATTGGTTTTGTGTGTGTTTAGTTCACAGCTTTAAACTATTCTATATTTTCTCTATTTATAGATTATGGCAACGATCTAGCATATTAAATATGTTAAATCAAGCATATAGAGTAACACAAAGATGAAAGGGTAATATTGACTGTACACTTTCCATAATGGCCATATCTGACATGCTTCTCTTCTATTTGTTATTGTTTAGCTGCCATTTAAGTGCCGTCTAAACCAGTTAAGGCTGTTAAGCATTCACTGAAGACACTCAATGACTGCAAATTTCAACAAGATTCAATTCTGAGGAGAACAATTAAACAAAGAAGTACAAAACTGGATAAGGATGGAGTCAGAGATCATGAGCTTCACAAATAGCCCAGCTGAAAAATCTCATTCAGTTATATAGAAATGTCTTTCAATCAATAAACTGAAGTAGTAATAGAGTGGTCAATTTTTTTTAGCTGTCCAGGTATATATTTTACAAATATACCTGTATAGTCCTGTGAAAACATTTTTGTCTGTTACAAAATTAAGGGGAGGGTGACTAATGTAATCTGATTACATTTTCATTAAAGTCCCTGAGTAAAATTATAAAATCCACTGTCATGCTAGAAAGAAAGTTTCCACAAGCAAGTGTACCTCAGTAAAACTTTACTTTTTTAAGTAAAAACCTTTTGCAAAAATAAAACTCTAAGAAACGTCACCTTACTACTTGCTACAGCAATCTGATAAAATAAACAACACCATGAAAGATTTAGTAAAGCTTTCATAATGTCACTATCACACTTTCTTAATTTAAAACCTAATTCTCCACTCACACAAATGTGTACTATTTTTCTGCTGCTTCCACACACTGGCAAGATCTCATAAGTCTTGCAGAAGTAGTCTATTTCAAGACCTATATGGAGGCTTAATCAACTCTTCCTTTTTAAGTGCTGACTTATTCTGTTGTCTCCTACAGAACTCCTTATCCTTTTCCTCACCAGAATGTAGTTGCATCCTATATTCACAATACCAAATCTTTTGAGCATGCCAAGCTTCCTTGACTTTCTTCTCACGATACCGACATTTTAAAAAAATGTATCCCAAAGCTCCAGCTTTGAAGGTTTAGTTTAATATTAAAAAAATCCTGCAGACATATATCTATATATGTAGATAGGTATATATATATTTATGTGTACAGACAGATATACATGTGCACATAAATATATATAAACCTCGGTAGCTTGAACAAGATATACAAAGAAAAAATGTATGCCTGTGCAAGATATTATTTTCCTCTTCCTTCCATCCTCCTAGCTTTCTTCACCTTTTTTCTCTAATGCTCTTTAAAACTTTAACTGAATAAGAACCATAAGTTCATAACAGTAATAATAGTTTTATTCTTTTGCACTTGTGCAGAACGTTGTTCACATATTCTCTAAGATTACGATTTAGAGTGGATTCACCACTAGAAGTCTTGACTGACAGTGAGGGCCTTTTTGGGCTCCTCCATGTGAATTTTATCTTTTGAGGAGATGGCAGACAGGAGGAAAACTACATTTTCTTGTTTTTTCTTGTGAAAGACAACCCTCAAATCTTTTAGGTATGGGTTCCCTCTTTCCTGCAGCTGGTATCAGAATAGCACAGAGATACTTATGAAACAGGAAATGTAAATGGAAACACAGAAGTACAAAGACAAACAATTTCATTAGAGATACACTTCTCCATATCTGCTGGGCAACACCAACAGCAGCAGAGAGAGGAGTGAGAATATGTGAGAAACGATGGAGGTTAACAGTGGAGCAGATATCCATCTGCAGCCCATGGCGGACCCCATGCTGGAGCAGGTGGATTCTCGAAGGAGGCTGTGACCCTGTGGAAAGCTGGCACTGGAGCAGGCTCCTGGCAGGATCTGTGGACCTGTGGAGAGGAGCCCACGCTGGAGCAGGTTTGCTGGCAGGACTTGTGACTCCATGGGGGACCCATGCTAAAGCAGCTTGTTCCTGAAGAACTCCACCACATGGAAGGACCCACAGTGGGGAGGAGGTAGAGAATTTGAGAATAAATTTAAGCCCAGGAAGAAGGGAGGGGTGGGAGGCAGGTGTTTTAAGATTTAGTTTTTATTTTCTCATTACCCTACTCTGATTTGATTGGTGATAAATTAAATTAATTTTCCCCAAGTCAAGTCTGTTTTGCCTGTGACAGTAATTGCTGAGTGATCTCCCTGTCCTTATCTCTCGAAACAAGAGCTTTTCATTATATTTTCTCTCCCCTGTCCAGCTGAGGAGGGGAAGTGATAGAGTGGCTTTGGTGGGCACCTGGCATCTAGTAAGGGTCGAAACACCATATTACCCATTTCACAAACAGAATTCACATCCTGCACAGATTTGAGATGAAGATTGTTTCTGTTCTAATTTTCTTCTAGAATCATGTCATGGTTTAACCCCAGTCGGCAACTAAATACCACACAGATGCTCACTCACCCTCCCCCCCAGTGGGATGGGGAGAGAATTGGAAAAAAAAGTAAAACCCAAGGGTTGAGATAAAGGCAGTTTAATAGGACAGCAGAGGAAGAGAAAATAATAATAATGATGATAAAAGAGTACAAAACAAGGGATGCACAATGCAACTGCTCACCACCCGCTGACCGGTGCCCAGCTGGGCCCTGAGCAGCAATCTCTGCCCCTCCGGCCAACTCCCCCCGGTTTCTATACTGAGCGTGACAACATATGGTATGGAATAGCCCTTTGGCCAGGTTGGGTCAGCTGTCCTGGCTGTGCCCCCTCCCAGCTTCTTGTGCCCCTGGCAGAGCATGGGAAGCTGAAAAGTCCTTGACTGGTGTAAGCACTGCTTAGCAACAACTAAACCATCAGCGTGCTATGAACAGTATTCTCATCCTAAATCCAAAACACAGCACTATAGCAGCTACTAAGGAGAAATTAGCTCAATCCCTGCTGAAACCAGGACAATTTTCTTTGTAGTGGACAGATCCTGGATGGTCACACAATAGTTAAAACCAAAATATATCATTAACAGTGAATCAACACTTGCCATATAATAGTATGAAAACACATACCTTTTTTGGAGCAGCACTATGCAAAGTAAAATTAAACTGGATGTTCCCTGATTAGGAATACATATTACGTTCTTCATCACAGTATCATAGAACCATAGAATCATAGAATGGTTTGGGTTGCGAGGGACCTTTAAAGATCATCTATTTCCGAGTACCCTGTCATGGGCAGGGACATCTCTTCCAGGGATATGTCATCCACAGGTTCTCTGGGCAACATGGTCCACTGTCTCACCACCCTCATCGTGAAGAATTTCTTCATTATATCTAATCTAAATCTACCCTCTTTCAGTTTAAAACCATTGTCCCTTGTCCTGTCTCTAGAGGCCCTCATAAAAGTCTCTCTTCAGCTTTCTTACAAGCCCCCTTTAAGTATTGAAAGTCCACAATAAGGCTTCCCCAGAGCCTTCTCCAGGCTGAATAGCCCCAACTCTCTCAGCTGTTCTTCAAAGGAGAGGTGTTCCATCCATTTGATCATTTTTGTATCCCTCCTCTGGACCCACTTGAGCAGGTCCATGTCTGTCTTTTGCTGGGGACCCCAGAACTGGGCACAGTATGACAGGTGGGGTCTCACCAGAGCAGAACAGAGGGGCAAAATCACCTCCCTTGACCTGCTGGCCACACTTCTTTTGATGCAGCCCAGGATATGGTTGGTTTTCTGGGCTGCAAGTGCACATTGCTGTCTCAAGCACAATTTTTCATCTACTAATATCCCCTAGTCCTTCTCCACATGACTGCTTTCAATCCATTCATACCCTAATCTCTACTGGTACTGGGGATTGCCCCAACCCAGGTGCGGATCCTTGTACTTGACCTCACTGAACTTCATGAGATTCTCATGGGCCCACTCCTTAAGCCTGTCAACGTCCTTCTGGATGGCACCCCTTCCCTCAAGCAAATCAGCTGCACTACTCAGCTTGGTGTCATCTGCAAATTTGCTGAGGGTGCACTTGATCCCACTGTCCATGTATTTAACAAAGATATTGATTAGTATTGGTCCCAGTATGGACCCCTGAGGGACACTGCTTGTTACTGATTTCCATTTGGTCATTAAGCCATTGACTGCAACTCTTTGGATGCAGCCATCCAGCCAATTTCTTATCCGTCAAATTGTCCACCCATCAAATCCATATCTCTCCTATTTAGGAACAAGGATGTTGTGTGGGACCATGTCAAAGGCCTTACAGAAGTCTACATAGGTGACAACTTGAGTTACAGAAGTCAAGACAAATGATAGTAAAGATGACTAGTAAATGTATGAATAATGTATCTGTTGCTATTGCAAAATCATTATGTATCCCTCAGGCTGCAACCTTCCAGAACGCTGAAGTAGGCACTTATAAAAATTGTTGACCTGCCACACTCTTGATCTTTCAAACTGTTTTTTTTTTCACTTTTGTTATCCCTTTGTGTTAGAGGATGCTCTTACAAAATTGCAAAAAAAATTACCTATTCTATGTTATCTTTTTCTGATCTCTCTTGAAAGCCTCCTGTTACAAAGATTACAAAAGTTGCATCACTACTAAATCATGCAAACTGAGACCTCCACAATCTCATATTTACTTTACATTCATATATCCATGCTCATATGCTTCTTAATTACATTTTGTTGAAACAAATTTTATATGAGCGCTAGATTAATTTTAGCACTTACTTTAACTAGAATTAAAGCACATAATTTTTTTAAGACATTTTTGATTAATTAAGGAAAGTGTACCTTAAAGTCTAAATAAGAAAGTATCCATAATTTAAAAATGTTAACTATTTTGTCGGATATTTTTAAGATATAAATACAAGTTACATTTTAATAATATTTATTCTTTACCTTGTCCTAAAGTTTGCAGGATGAGGATGCCCATCATATAATGACAAATAATCATATTCTTCTTCTAGAGCAAAAGACTGAAAGACGATCTGTATTCTGTTTCTTTCTTCTGCTATTATAACCCATGTACAGTTTGCACCATTTGGATATCCATATGGGAAGCCAGGGCTTTCTATAGTGCCATTAAGTCCTTTTAAAGTTCCACCACAGGTATAAATAAATCCTAAAAAAGCAAGGAAACAAAAATTAACAATCCATTTTTATATCAACCTTCAATAAAATATATCATTGGAACTAATGATTTCTAAAAAAAAAAATAATAAAATACTTCTTTGCAAGTACTGCACTTAGAAAGGTAAAGCCCATGTTTTAATACAAATCCTGGCCACTTAATGGAAAACAACCCCACCCACCTAACAAATGTGTTTTCCATACTGTTTATGTAAAGACATATGGTAGCATCTTTGCAAATAAATATATATAAACAACATCTATGACTAAATCTGGTCACCTATGAGGCAAAGTGTTTACACCAATTCCCTTTTTTTGCAAAAAGTAAGAGAAGCAGCCAAGAGCAAAATAAATGAGCCTTCTTTTGGTACAAGTCTGATAAAGATTAGATCTATCAACCTTCCGCTGCTCCTCCCCAGATTTTGGGAGTGGAAGAGGCTGAAAGTCTGTTTATTATGAACAAGCTTTTTCCAATCTATAATTCTGGTTTATGAAAGCTGTGTACTTAAAGACTCAATGTAAAATAGCCATTTGTTGCATTATTGTATTATCTCATGTAAATAACTGCATTGTGTATTTGTAACCAGAAGGAACCTAGTAAGCTTTTCTACATCTAAATAAAATAGTAAGATGAACAGCTTGTGTGTTTTGACTGACCCTAAGTGGTTATTGTGGTTTAACCCCAGTAGTTAGCTAAGCCCCACACAGCCACTCGTTCACTCCCCCACCAGTGGGATGGGGGAGAGAATCAGAAATGTTAAAAGTGAGAAAATTTGCAGTCTGGGATAAAGACAGTTTAATAGTAGAACAAAAGTTGCAAATATAAACAAAGCAGAATAAGGAATACATTGGCTACTTTGGCAGGCAGGTGTTTAGCCATTTCCAGGAAAGCAGGGCTACCTCACACCTAATGGTAACATGGGAAGTCAAACACCATAACCCTGAACATCCCCACCCTCCTCCTTCTTTCCCCCAGCTTTTATCACTGAGCATGATGTCATAAGGTATGGAATATCACTTTGGTCAGCTGGGCCAGCTGTGCTGGCTGTGTCTCCTCCCAGCTTCTTGCCCATCCCCTAGCTGGGAGGGGCAGCAGGAGAAACAGAGGTGGCTTTGACTTAGTGTAAACACCGTTCAGCAATAACTAAAACATCCTTGTGTTATCAGCACTGTTTTGGTCGCAAATCCAAAACATAACACCATAGGACCTACTATGATGAAAATTAGCTCTACCCCAGCCAAAATCAGCACAGCAGGTCAAATCTGAAAGGTGGATCTGCCAATAGATCCTTTTTAACATGAATATCCCTAAAGGTCAAAAATGGCCCCTACATTCAAAAGCACAAATTTCTTGGCCTATAAGCAATTTTATCTTTATATAGGAAATTATTTTTCTGAGAAAAAATAGAAAAGAAGAATAATTATAAAAAGATCTGCCCTAAGTCACTGTGTCCTGGCAGGGCAGGTCCTTTTCTACTCTTGCTCTCAGTTTTAATGCTCAGTTACAGCAGTTTCTAACTCCTCCAAGTCCTTAGGATATGTTTTTCTTTCTACCATCTTTGCTGTCTGACTACATCTCTACTACATCCCCTCTCCGGACTTTCTGCTTGCTTATCTCTTAAATATTAGATCAGTTTTCCTGCTTTGCCTTTTGCACCCCCAAAGCTTCTTTTCCCCAAGGGTATTCAGAGCAAGCCCCCTCTGCTAATGGGGGAATTTCATCAGCTGAGAGAAAGCATGAAGTACTCAGCTGCTCAGCATGCTCTTTCAGAGAAAGACGATACATTTCATAGTAAATTACAAAAAAACATCTTTATGGCACATTCACAAGCTTGTCTTTGTGTTGAGGATTTACATGCACAGAGACCCCTTTCTCTAAAGTACTAAGCAGAAATCTCTTAAGATTTTACACTTACACTGTAAAGTAACTTTTCTTGACAACAGAAGAGGGAGACATCCAATATTTTTATTCTGGATTTTTCACATTTATCTCTAATGATGAGAAAAATGCCTCTTGTGAGGTGTGATTACTCTTTTAATACAAATATCAGTATAGCGTATATATACAGGACAGGGAGGGAATGGAAACTCCTCTTTGAAAGTAATTAGTGCTTTGTTTGCCTCATCTGACATTTATAGCAATTTTTACCTGCTACTGCAAATTAGCTTAGAGAATTCATTTTCATATCAGTGCCTATGCACTTTCATTTGTTATCAAACTTCTGTTTTATTTATGTCTTTCTGCATCTCTCTCATATACTCAACCTATTTTTAAATCTTCTTTATGTGTTATTATTTATTATATAAGCTCAGATGTTTTCTTTAGCACTTTAAAAATCTTTTGGAATAAAGTTTATGTGCAAGTCACTACAAAACTAAGCTATTTACTCATCATGAGGCTTTCATCCTAGAAATCTAGCACCTCCCGCCAAATACAGTCATTGGAATAAGACTTTTAAAATAGCTAAGTGTGCATATATTTATCAATTTAGTTTTTTCTAGAAATTTCTTGCTGAGGCCCCCTTATATTTGAGCCAAAAATATTGAAAATTAAATAGCTTGCACTGTTAATTTCTCTGCATCTTTTCAGACCAAGTGTGGAAAGCACAGTGTGAACTTTGGTTCAAGGTCTTAATATAGCTCCATAATACAGAACTATGTCACTATTGCTGTATCTAAGTCAGGACAGCTATCAATTACATATGTACTATTCTGTTTATTTAATGCAAGCTATAAAGAAAAACTCAAATAACAAGTCTTCTGTGACTTAAATAAAATTATACTTTTCCAAAAAAAGAACAGAACCATAAAAATGAGAAAGTGCCCTGTGAGATGATACACTACTTGTTAAGGAATGTAATGCTTTATATTGGGTTCAATAATTGTTCCTATCCATACATATATATGAAATATAAACTTCCATGACATATAAAAGTTGCACTTACTCCTTTTTCTCCATATCCAAACTTTAACAAAAAAGAATTATTCATATGCTGCAAGATGATATAACTTCGATATTTTTCAACTATGACTACTGGAATATAACACAGCTATGCATGTCAGGAGCACGTCATAGCTTCTGACACAGCTATGCATATGTCAGAAGATACATTTTTAATTCCAAGAATGGAAAAAAAAAAAAAAAAAGAAGTTTGATTTAATAGGTCTACTCTTTTAGTCTATAAGATAAAAAAATCATACCAACAGAATCCATACAACATGCACTTTAATCTCTACTTTCATATGTTAATCCATTTTGTAATGCTTTTCACCTTGGCAGACCAACTTGGTTATTTTCATAATAGACAACATGCATTAACTGCCTGGTCTGATCAAATGTTGAAGACATGACATTTATTTTCACAAGGCAAAATTCATGCTGAAATAACTGGTAACATATACTGTGATCTTTTTCATCTAGATTTCAGAACTAGCATTCAAACCAGAATTTACTTGCAAACTGTTTTACATTAGAGAGCAGGTTTGATTCAAAGCATGTGATAAAGAATTTTGAAAAGCTTGAAGTTAGACTAGAAAATAAAAATACTTGTTGAAGTAAGTGTGAAGTTTAACACCACCACTGAAAATGTTCCCTTAATAGTTTGTATGATTCAAAGTTTCCATTGTATTTATTTCTACCAGATTTTAAACTTCAGATATTTAATTCTAATCAAGTTTACATGGATAAATATTTCTTGAAACCATAAAACACTTCTGCTCTTACTGATTTCAGTCATCCTTTGATTCATTGTGGGATTACAGTAATCATCAGTAACATCAGTTCTTTCTTAATATATTTATTCAAATTTCATTGCCTGCTAACAAAGCAAGTAATATTTAATGCCGTAACCATGCATCTTGCCCTTGGATGTCCATAACTATACTCACACAGTACACTACAAAATTGTCTTTTCCTTTTTCTTTGCCTCCTGACCATTTAATTATACTGTTTAATAACATATTTCGACACCTCTCACCTTCCAAGTATTCCACACCTTTTGCTTAATCTCCTTTGTTTAACGTATTCTTTAATAGCAGCCATCATCATAAGTTAATTATACTGTGTCTGCATTGATTAACACACACATTTCTAAGTTGCTTTTGTATTTTCTTTTAAAGCAGTATTTAATACTTGCTATCATTTACTTTAAGAGCAAACTGAAAAAATGGAGGATGAGTTGTCCACAAACTGCCTTTTTTCTTCTGTGTCTTTTCTGATATCCTGATCTTTTTTCAACTCTTTCACTTGGACCCATCTTAAAGCACAATCAGTCGTATCTTAAAGTATTCCTTAGGCATGTCATCCATATTCATTTCCCTTTTTTGTGCAACCTAACTACTTGTAAAATTGTTCTTTTCTTCCCAGATGGTGGTCCTCTTCCATTCAGAATCGATCAAATTTACTCACGTCTCTCCTGCTCTTTGCATGTTTCTGCAACACCTTTTTCTATTTGTGATCTTTGATCACCTGACTGTCTTTGGCAGCAAGGACCAGTTAATTTTCATGATGACCATAAATCAGGAAGGATTGTTCTCCTAATTTTCTTCTGTTATGCTGGACTTTCTGTTGACTTGCATTATCTTCACCTTAGGTTTTATGGAGCCTGTGTGTTCATCATTCTTATTTCCTGTTCTCCCCTACAGTCCTGTTTGTAAAACTTCTTACATTTTTAGTTTCATATCATACTCTCACATGTGTATCTTAGAACTTCAGAGAACCTGTTGGAATGCTACAGTGATAGATTTCATAGTGATGTGAACCCTTCCTTACTTCACGAACCCTTTTCTCCCTCCTATCAATCCTTCCCATTTTTGGAAAACATATACACAACCTTTCTTTCTAAAACATCTCAGCTTCTCTGTTATTTTAATTATTCTGACATGCCTTATACCAAGATCTTTGAGCCCATTTACAAAATGGAAAAGAGGAAGCTCTCGTCAGATGTAATGACTGTATTTTACTTTGGACTATGTTGGAAATTTACCTTTTTATCTCTTCTCATCATGTCTTAGTTCTCTTCCATTTATGCTTTTCCATTTCCCAATAAGCCTCTTTTCCACATAAAACAGGCTTCCTTTCTCTAACCCTAACTTCTAACACAAAGTTGTATTGACTTTTTTTTCACATCAGTACAAACATGCATGATAATTGCCTCCTTTAATGTACTGCATTTAGTTCCTTCCTAATTCTCCACTTTTTTCTCTGCCTCCCTCAAATGTCTAGCAGCTTGCATATTTCTTTCTCTCTCTACTGTGTTTTCATAACAGGTGTGACTGGTGGCTTTTACACTAAGGACACTCACTGGTGTCCATTCTCACTAGAACATTACAACCCCCTGGTTCTTTCTGAGTCTCATTTTCCTCCTCTGCTAAGCATGGAAGGTGCACATACCAGCAGCAACCCTGCACCACAGCACACCAGAAACAGAAGTATGCTGCACCTGTGTAGTAGTTCACAGGGGGGTAGGGATCCACACTAGCTACCAGGCATTAGAGTTGTTGCTGTTTCAGAAATGTCTATCTTGTATTCGTGTAGACTTCTATGCCTATTTAACCCAATACTCTGTACTTCAAAGAATCCTTCTTACTTCCATCTCAGCTCCAACAGCTGAGCAAAGTCTACATTTAATAGTTCATCTGACCATTTAAAAAAAAAAAAAAAAAAA
>VZTL01063109.1:0-14074 GCA_013400535.1 Scopus umbretta
TTAAAGGTTTTTACTCCTCTCTCTGCAGAGTTTATCTAGGATTAAATACAAGACAAAACTACTAAGGATTTGGGAGATTTCAAAATATTTAGGCATTCACATACAAGATGATATATAACCCATACAGATACTCGAAAGATTCTCATAAGAACGCTATTGACTATTGTAACCTGTGTAATGTAAGTAAAGTGGATAAAGAGAAAAAAAAAAACAACATGGAAAAGGTGTAAGCATAAAATAGTATTCAAAACACCTGCATTTCAAACTATTCTAACTTGCTTAAATAGCTACTCATTACACTTTTAAGTTATTCAACTGTCTGGGTCATCAGTCATAGTATTCCACATAGGGCACCTCACATGTTTTCCACCTTCTGTCCATGCAGTCCTACACCACCCCTTGGTGCTTTTTTTTTTTTTTTTTTTTTTTGTGGAAGGTTACATGATCTGATCAGCATCATTTTCTCTTTTTGGAGTTTTTAAGCTCCATCATCCAGACTCTAAGGTGGTTATAGTCCTTGCTTAAAACTTCAGAAAAGAAAATAAATGTCTTCTTCCTCTCGCCCCTTTCATGGAAGTATACTTACATCCACTTCACATGTTGGTTCCCTGCACATACTTCTGTTTCAAATTATGTAAATCCACACTTTTTAGCATTTAAGCAAGTAATACTTTAATGTATTCCACTCACTTATCTTCAGCTGGAGTGCAATGGGGATGAATCCTAAACCTCTAAAAAAAATTGGTTTTCTCCTCCTCAAGGTATTTCCTAGCTTTACTAACACAATTAATGCAATAAGCATTCTGTAAATTGACCCCTTTACTTACAACAGAAACTGTGCCCTTCCTCTTCTTTGTCCATGTCAGACTTTACTTGATTAATTAATTGTTTGCAAGGAATTATGACTATATGAACCATAATGAATGTCAAGTATTATTTCCATGTGCAGCTTATATTAAATTGTTTTAGAATGTCCTAAAATGGGCATTTTTGTATTTTAAAACCTACTGTTACATTGAAGAGAACTTGATTTTCCTTTACCGCAGAACTCAAGGACATGGCACAGCTCCAGCTGCCACAGGATTGTGTCCACTTTGCAAGATCAGAAACGAGTAGCGTAAGAGTATCTTCTTAGATAATGAAGAATCGAGTGAAAAATACTTTCCTGAAGGAAGTTTACTATAAAGTCCACGCTATTATTGTCTCCAAAACAAAAAATCCTTAAGTAAGGTTGATTTGAAGTGATAAAACCAACTTATAACAATTCACTTGACCAACCTGTAGGCTGAAAAGATTACTTAAAAAATCTGCACTTGTGTTGCTGTCTTGTGAAGCTGCCTTCTGACTAATGACAGCTGGAAGGTCCAGCCAGTTTTTTGAGGATACCAAAGTGCTGCATAGACATCTTCAGTAGAGCAACTGTTATTATATCAGTATCTTATCTCAAAAAGAACATATATTTTAATTCTCACTGGACTCAGTCTTTGTTAAGTTTTGCAAGTTACACAAATTTTTCCAGCTGCATGCAAGGGAGAAATTTTGTTAACACATGGGAAAACACTTTTCATTCCATTTGTTAGTGTTCTGCATGCCTCCTTTTTCCCTGTTTTTACAGTGTTTCCCCCCCTTTTTTAAGGTGAGAGAATGGAGATTTTTTTATAGTAAGAAAAAATTCTTGTAGAAAACTAAGATATACTATGAAGAGAAAGGTAATTAAACCATTACTATTTTGTGGTCCACACTGTAGAGTTTATAACCTTCCAGCTGTCTATTGATCTGTGCTAAGTAATATGGCAGTCGTCACACTCTGGTACATAGGGGACAAAAGCACTGTCACTGTCATCTGAGCTATAACCTATGCCTGCAAAGCCACCTTTCTGGACTGAGATGGATTATGAAGTAAACACACTTGATTGTTTCTTGTTGAAAGGCAGCTTTCATCTCCATTTCCACATCAAATGTTTGTATGGCTCCAAGGAGAAGTGGGGAGAAGGAGAGGAAAGAGAGAAGGTATGTGTAGGAAGAGGCTTCCAGCCATATGACCAGGAACATCTGCAGGCTGAAGTCATGGTATGGTTTCAGCTCTTCCCCAGTCCTATTTTACTTTCTTTTTGTGAATTTGTCTTGGGAACAACTCAACTGTAAGGCAGATTTTGCTTCCAGTCAGGGTATCGGTATAGGATCTGCTCTTATGCAGACTACTACAGGATGATGCCTGTCTTATTCCTCGCTGTCTGCCTCACCACTGAACTGGCAGAGGGAGGGGGAGAACAGAGAGGAAGGCCAGAAGCCTTGCCCATGTAAAGAGCCAGAAGTGAAGAATTTTAAGCCTATTTGCAACGATGGTTTTTAATTCCAAAGAAATTCTGTCTTGCTGCCAGTTACATTGTGGACATTTTCATGCACCAATAATGCTTGCTGTGCTTTGTTATTTAAATGAATTATTTCACATTTTGATTGGCAATCACATAGTCTAGAGAGTGTAGCTGTATGGGATTAAAGCCGAATGCTGGCATTCTGTCATGCAGTGTATCACCACAGCAGGTGAGCAATAATCACCCAGAAATGTTCTGCTGCACGTATCTGATTACTTACATTAATTCTTTAATGTGAAATTATTATTGAAATTTGGCATCTAATTCATCTCACTCTGTTACAGAGGGAATCACACAGTTTACACATTCATAAAACACTAGAAGCAGCTACATGAAAATTCTTGGTACTGCATTTTTTTTCCCCATTTCTGTCATTTCACCTCTTATGGTACACAGAGATTTTTGTTAAAATTGGCATATGTTCTGCATAATCTACAACGACAGATTGGACACTATATTTTGAAATAATTTTAGTATCTCCACATTGTGATTTTGTGATTAAAATCCATAATTCTAGCCACAACAAAGTCAGGCAAGCTTTAGAATTCTCTGAGACTGCTGGGATAAATTAGTTGTGAGTAGTAATTCCTGTTCAATGTCCTGTGCTAAAATCCTGAAGTACTACTGTACCATCTGGACTGTAACAAGTTAGTTTGCTGATGATAAGTAAAGGACGTGTATAGGGACCTGGGCTGTCACAAGCAGTACAGCATGTTGATCATTGTGACAACAATGCAACTTCCATTGCTAATACAATTAAAGTTAATTAAGATACAGAAACAGGGATGATTATTTTTTCTCAGTAGCATTTTAACTGCCTGTAATTACTATATATAAACCTGCATGAAATTATACGCACTTATACTATTGGCCACTGGTAAAAAGACAATGCTCCTTAGCTTTGGTGTTCCCTTTTGATAAAAGCAAAATGCTCATGTGAGGAGAGGAAGACTAAAAATAAAAAGACACTGGTTCAATACTTGTACCTCCCAAGTACAAGCGTAATACTCTAACATGACTGTTCTTCTAATGTCTTAAAAAAATACTGGAACTAAAATGCAGAGACCCTTTCCACACAGGGCAGGTGTTTAGCTTGGCAGAACCTGTGACTTTGGATGCAGTTACCTCCAGGCAGGTGCAAGATGAGTCCCCACCACCCTCAGTACTTTTTGTCATGTCCTTATAGAGAAAACTGTCCCCTCCTTACTATCCGCTCTGGCTAATGATGAAAAATGCCACCATTTACAACTTCACGTTTCTTCCCCCCAACCAAATGGCTGAAGTCTGCAGTAAGGATAATTCAATGTGACAGCTTATCTTTTTGCCCAGTGGGGCCTTCACTGAAGTGTGGCTATGAAAGCAATTTCCATGTTGATGATGACCGAAGCCTTTATAATTCAGAGCCAAACAAGTTAAAAAAAAGCAGGAGGATCCCAGTACCACAGCCACAAGTATCTTCCCGTTTCAAAGGAAAGGAAATTAAGCTAATATATAGCACACATGGTACTTAGATCCTTTAAAAGAAAGCCACATATAAAAATGTTATCTATAGTGGCGTATTTTAACAGAAGTGCTTGTGAACTCTTATTTGCAGGTGTTAATAAGACAGCCATGAAAATCCAGTCAGATCTAAAGCTTGGCATTATTACTTCTTAGTTAAAGGGTTTGTTTTGAAGTGCAAACTACAAAGAAATAAACTTGATCATGGGAATACAACAAACTAGACTGCATCTCAATCCTTAAAAAAAACAAAACCAACCCTAAGAAAATTCTTTGGATACTATTCTAATTTCCTATGATTATACATACAATTGTTACTCTGCTTGCAAAACAATCTTCCAGTGCTTAGAAAGCATAAATATAAGACATATAGTTTTAATTTATATAATGAAGATGATATCAGGGTCCAAGGTGGCAGAAGACAGAAAAAGAGTGAGAATAGGTTTTCTTATAAAAAGAAAACATACATACATAAACATACATAAAACACTGTTACTTATATTGAAATATATTATAAATACAAATGTTATATATATAAACTATACAAAAAATCTAAGACATGTCAAATATATAAAGCATAATATTTTAATACAGTAAAAGGTATTTATGTAATATCATGTATGCCATATGGCATTATATTGTAAGATATGAAAAAATTGCATATATTATTATATTTTATAAAATGAAATACCTTATAAATAGTCACTTCTATATGAAGTTCACTTCAAAAGTAAGCTGCTTGACATATAGGAAGCTTTAAGTCTTATTTTTCCAAAATGCATTCTAAAGCTCTGATTCTAATTAACTTACATTGTAAGTTAATTGTAATTACATTGTAATACATTGCAAAAGCCTAATTCTGATTAACTTCACTATGATGATGGAATTATTTCTAACAGACACTGGCATAAATGGGATCAACACAAACTGTCACATAAGCTTAGATTTACCCACTGGAGAAAAAGCAGAGACTTAATTAGATGTATCTTCACATCCTTTCTTCCACGACAGTTTACACTTCCAAAACCAAACATTCAAAGTAAAAGCAAGCAATTCAAACTACCAAATGCTAACCACAGGAGGCCTTTCTAATTTCAGTTGTGTGTGAGGAGGTAGAACAAACTTCTTCCCTATGAGAGCAGCTCTTCTCTTCCTCTCTTCAATATGACTTCAACACTCAACAGGTCCATAAGAAGCAGCAATCTAAAGTGGCCTGACATGCCAGAACTCACTGGCACACAAAGCATGCTCCTGAACAGACATTACTAAAATGGTATACTAGGTCTGGCTGAAGTTACTACGTTAATCTTCTTCACAGCAGCCCATATGGTGCTGTGCTTCCCAGCTATGGCTAAAACAGTGTTGGTAACACACCACTGTTTTGGCTGCTGCTGAACAGGGCTTGCACAGCATCAAGGCTTTCTCTCCACACCCTTCCCCATAAAGGTCAGGAGAATAGGGGCGGGCAAGAGGTTAGGAGGGGACACAGCTGGGACAGCTGACCCAAACTGACCATAGGAATATCCCGTACCATACAACATCATGCTCAGCAATAAAAACTCAGGAAATGGATGAGGAAGGGGAGATGTTTCAGGTTTTGGAGTTTCTCTTCCCAAAAAGCCATTACCCGTGTTGAGGCCCTGCTTCCCAGGAAGTGGCTGGACATCNATCCCCCAGCCAACTCCAAACTCAGTTTATATACAGAGCATGATGTCATGGTATGAAATGGCCCTTTGGGCAGTTTGGGTCANCTTATTAAACTGCCGCCTTAATCCACAAGGCTTTTCTCCTTCCTCTATATTTTTCCCCATCTCCCAGGAAAGGCGAGTGAGCAAAAGGCAGGGTGGGTGTTTGGCTGCTGGCCACAGTCAACCCACCACAATTTGTTTAGTGCAAACTGATGTCTACATTTCAGGAAGAGAAGGCATTTTGTGAGACCAAAGTAGTATGCCATATTTCGTTTTTTCACAGTAACATTTATGTCTCTGAGATTCTCTTAACTTACAGTAGGAAATTAAAAGCACATGCATTTCTTTACCATAACTATGCAGATCTTTGCTGATGATATCCAGAGTCACTCAGCCAGCAGAATCCCCATCCTTGCAGATACTCAAAACTNGTGGTTGAAAACGTAGGGCTCAAAGCAAAAGCCTGCCATAATTCTGAATTACTCTTCTCAGTTTGGGGAAAAAAAAACCCAAAACCTAAGCATTATTTTAATAAATTTTGAGCATTTAATACATGCACAGTTGTGCAAACATGTGGACCTATTTTAGTTCNACTATGCAGATCTTTGCTGATGATATCCAGAGTCACTCAGCCAGCAGAATCCCCATCCTTGCAGATACTCAAAACTCTACTGGATGTGGCCCTGAGCAACCTGACGTAGCTTTGAAGTTGGCCCTGTGCTGAGTGGGTCTTGGACCACGTGAACTCCAGTGGTTGCTTGTTACCTTAATTATTCTGGGGTTTGATGATCTTGTTATCTTTGCTTCTTTTAAAGTAGAATTCTAAAAAGCCATTTTCAGCTTTCCAACAGACTTGCAATGGGTTTAATAGGTAGGTAATTTTCATGACAAGCCAAGCTGCCTGCTTTCAGGAGTTGCGCTATTTGCTCTTTCCCAGTCTTTCCTAGTATTTCTTTTTTGCCAACAAAGAAACTATTAATCAGGAGCAACAGAAATTAACACAGTGTTGTGATTTAACGNGCATTATTTTAATAAATTTTGAGCATTTAATACATGCACAGTTGTGCAAACATGTGGACCTATTTTAGTTCTCTGAGGAATTCAGTGAAGCCAGGAGGCACCAAAGCCAGGAAGCATATCTAGTTGCAAAAAAATCTCCGTAACAGTCATCTGGGAAACAGACAAAATGTGTGACTTTTTGGGAGTGTTCCCTCTATTAAAGGCAGCCATATTATTGACTCGTGGGCTGCCTTAGTCAAAACGAATTTGACTTACAAGAGCTTTTCACCTCCTCCTCTGCCTGAGAGTGGGGAGATCGGAGATACACTTTCCACTGCACCCTGCACAATCTACTTCTTAAAGCCATCATCTCCACCATCTAAGCATGGTTCCCACTGCTAAAAAGGTAGGACTGCCTTGATGCGATCACTGTCAGTGTCAGAACCACCTTTCCTGTATCACTGTGTATTTTAAGAATATGCAGGACATGTATCAGTGTATCAGAGTATCAGTGATGTCTCCACAACTCACCTGTCAATAATGGCACACATGTCAATGGTGACATTGGCGAAGCTTCCCAGCTGGCCTTGCTCCACTGCATGCAAATCTACCAGCTGATCATCCACATGAATAAACTGCATGCATCCTTGAAATGAATGCTGAAATAGCGAGTGATCTGAGTCATTCATCTGTATAGGAAACCCTGCAGAGCAGCAGAATAAAGAGCATTATTAACTTCATATACTATTACTCAAGTCGGTATTTTTTCACAGGAAAAGACATGTTTTCTAGATGGGGGAAGAAAAAGGCAAGGTGGGAAGGAAATATTACACAGTTATTAGATTACATAGCAATGTTATTGATTTAAGTCATTGGCAACTACCTGCAAGAATTTATGCAGTACTGCTGATGATTCTTTCATTAATTTTTGTCTACAGGAGGGAAGTCTTCTGTTACCCTTCTCTTCCCGCAGGCCTTTATTGCTGTTTCTCACTACTTACATATAGGAATAGCATTCATCTCCTTGCTAGATTTTAGGACTCACATTCCCATTTCTCAGATTTTTCTGAGAAAAATGTATTCCATGTATTCCATGAAGTGAATTTCCAGTTCAGCTTTATCTAGAACTAGGCTTCCGGGACAATGAATACTAGTGCTGGAAACTTTCTGCAAAATTAAAACTAGCCCTAAAATCTAATGTCCTGGCCCACTGGTGAGGAATCTGAGGACATTCTGTAGTATTTCCATTTTTACTCTGAATACATTCATTTGTCTTTCTTTCTGAAGGTGGTTTATAAGAGATGAGAATGAATTAGTGTCTTGACTCGGGCTAAAATGCAGGGAGACAGAGGATGTTTGTATGCAATTGTTTAACTGCATGCCCTTCAGAAGTGAATGTGTCAATTTACCTAAGAAGAATGTCCTTGATAATACTTTGGAGAGCCTCATTCACTACTTATAAATCTTTAACAATGAAGTCCCTGAAAAAGCTTCAAGAAAATAATTTAGACAGAACCTGTTTAAGATGAGAAAAGGAAGGAAGAGAGAGGGGCTAACAACAGTTTATTGGTAAAGAAAGTAAAAAGTCTGAAAAATGCACAATGTTTTTGCAGTCAGCTAGGAAGATGACTAGCCATGCAGTTCTTGACTGACAAGGGTAAAAAAATCACACACATTTGTTTTGGCAGCTAAAACATTATACAGCTCCCATTCTTTCTCCCACTTCCCTACTCAACTTCCGATCCCCAATGCCTTACTGCCTTCTTCAATAGCATGGAAACAGATATTTGTGGAGACAGAAGAGTAACAGATTATCAAACCAGTATTGTTTGAATAGCAGCAGGAAAAGGGAATGAATGTCATTTTAAATTCTGTTCCTGAATACAGTTTATCATGTACCACACAAATAGCTGGATTGGCTAAAAGAGAAGGAAATGAATAGAAGGTAGAAACAAGCAACTGGAGCTTGAGGACAGATGCCACTTAATGTGACACCTATTACTAAATAAATAAAAAAAAAACCAGATGCACATAAGTCTTCCCCAAAACATAATTAAGACCCATTGTAACTGAATGGCTTTGCCAGAATATTCATACAACCAGTAATGTTTTTTAAAATTTTCTAAAACAGTCTTGTCCAGCAGCCAAAATTACTGCTGGTAGCTCCTAAATTTCCCTGTCTCACTTCAGTAAGCACTCACTTACTCACTCACTAGGGATCCCCCAATTGCCTAACTAGTGCATAATAACCTCATCAGACCAACTGCCCCGCAACAAAATTGTGCTAATCCTAGACTGTGGAAATTGTTATTTTGGACTGGCAGAAAAGTCAAGTTGTAGGGACAAGATTTATATTCTCGCCCCAGCATGTGCATTGGCTAGTGTCTTATCAGATGAAAGGAGGTCAGGGGCTTTCAGCAATCTGCCTCCTACTTTTTTTTAACTTGTTCTTTCCAGTGACTGATTAAACTGAATCATCTGAGGCTTCACAGACAAGAGTACAGAGAGGCAGAAAGTACAAGTTAATTCTCTGTTGTTTGGTGGATGCAAGCACAATATGTGCATGTTCCTATCAGGTGCTTTCTCCAATTATATTTAAACACCTCACTCTTTCTCAGTGTAATTGTCTCTTTTTCAAACTACCCTACAACTCCTTCTGAGCAAGAACCCCAAACTAACACCAAGCACACAGTCGTTTAGATCTTCAGTGCATTAGCAGAGCTGTGCAGGAAACCTGTGTACCATCTTCTGGTTCAAAGCACTTCTACAATTCCTTTGTTTTAAATATTAAATTCAAGGTTACCAACACTGAGATAAATTCTTAGTAACAGTCATGTAAACCCAGCAAACTCAAGGACATTATGTGGATATATCTGAATATAATGAAAGATGACCCACCATCCTTCAAGCACTTACTGAAAAATAAGATCAAAACCTAAAGCAACAATTCACTTTTCACATCAAAAGGAATATGATCCAAATAACCAAGCCACAAATGTATGATTAGATTCAGCAGTATCTTCCAACAAATTACTACCAACATTTGATAGCATTTGAGAACTAACCATAGAGGTGTTTCACCATGTGATTCTCAGCTTCTCTGCATCTGAAATACCAGTTCTTGACCTACACTACATGAGCACACAGTTATTAGTGGTCTCTGGGATGCGTTCTGCACTTTGCTACTGGTTGAACCTGCAAACAGGAAAGTGGCAGACGGATCCCTCAGCCTGGGCAGAGACCCCAGGTCCCTGGGTCCCCAGCTGGGCTCCACTGGCTGGGGTAGGAGGGAATCATGGGCTGGAGTGGCTGGAGGTAGTGGCTGCTCCTAACCTAACTACATAAACCAAGCTTTCCTCTACTACCCAAGAAAGTGGTGTACACTGAGCATTAGGCAGTTTGGGATTCTGAATTTTGCTACATCTATCAATGGATGAAGACTATAATTTGCTCACTCATATATCCTTGTTTGCCTGTCTTCCTGCTACTCCCTTTGCTGTTTCTAGTCATGTAAGGAACTGGAAGAGGAGGGATTTTTATGCACTTGTACAGTACCTTGCATAAATTGTCTGTGAGGTTGGCTGGGTGTCAAGGCATTTCAGTCATGCTATTACTGTAACAGAGAGTTATGCAAAGAGCTAATTTCAACAAACAATTCACTATCCACAGGGAATGGAAGAATGGTGAGTTTTTTGAACTATACACTTCTCAAAACCAGCCTATCTAACCCCATTTTTTTTTTTTCTGCTTTAAAACTGTTGCCATAGCTTAGACAAACTTTTCAGAATGCAGTTCATAAACATACTGTTATGTAAAGGGTTTAGCACATAGGAAAGCAACTAGATAAGCCTTGTATATAACACCTACATTGTTTTTGAACTATTTAGGTGTACAGTCTAATGCCCATTAATTTTGGTGGGACCTGGATATTTTAGACAATTCCAGTCCGAGTCATCTGGGGCACAGCTTCTGCCTCAAATGTAAACATGGAAATGACCTAGCACCTTGCGGTTGTTATTTCAATATACACAACAATGCCTTTCCCTTCCAGATTTCCATTATTGAGACATGATTCACTTCCTCATCCTTCTTACAGTGGATGAAATTTTAACCAAATGAAGTTCTATAACCAAGGCTTACAGTAATGCTGTCACAAGAAAGGCTAAATAATGGATGAACAATTTAGACAGGACTGTATTGATCTTCTTGCTGACAAGAAAAGATGTACATTTTCAAAATGCACCTAAAATTCAGTTTGGACAGTTTAAAACAATGTTCATGCTTATGATTACAAATGCACCTTCAAGTCAGGTAGACTCCGTTATCCTGTAATTTCTACATCTTTCTGGCTTTTTCTGTAAAAAATCTGAATCCCACCATTTTATTTTTCACATTTTAAGCCCACAAAGAGGTGGATTATCCTGCAAAGGTCAGACATGGATTGAATTTGAATTTTCCCCAGAGTTCAAGGAAATTTGCTTCCAGGACTTCGTACTGACCTACCAACAGGGAACAGCCAAAATTCTAGATCCAACTCCTGATCTTAACTCAAACTTGCTAGAAACATTAGAAAATCTGTAGTTTTGATTCATACTCTTTTCTATGTTAGAAGTCTTTTCAATATAATAAATATAAAAAATACATTATGATATGTATAATAAAATACCAATGAAATAAAACAGTATTTCTTTTCCAGTGCCAAAATCTATTATGTCCCTCTTCCAATCACCTGAGTAAGGTTCTATCAAAGACACTGTAAGAAAGGAAGTTGAAGGAAGAATACATCCAGGTTTGTGGTATAATAACAAAAGAACACACAGTCAGAGCATGTCATTAAACATCTGATGCACTACTTGTTTCTGAGCTCTGACCTAAGAATGAAATATCATACTAGACTCTGAATATACAATTAAGAGATTATAACACTCAGATTTTCTTTGAAACCTAATGCAAATTCTATTGTGACAAGAAGAGAATTTTTTTCCCCAGCTTGTGAGAACACCTCATCATTATATTTTTACTTTTGCCTTTTGTTTTATTTGTAAATTAACGATGGGCTGATGTTTGCACAGAGGTGGTACTTGGTATTTTACTTGTTTAAATGAAAAAATACACCTCATTTAAAAGAAAAAAAGTAACTATTATCTTAGATATCTAACTGGTAGTCCTTATATTGTCTTCAACTAGTTGCATGGGTAGCTACAGAATCTAGTAATCAATAGAAAAAGTGACTCATCTCAGGTCTGACAGTGACTTTTATCTGCATGGTGTTTCAAGTATACATCCTGGATCCTTGCTATGCAGAATGAGAGGAAGGAAACAAAATTCTTTATTTGTCAGGATAAACAGCAGCACAGTATCGTTCAAGGGTCAAGTAATCTTCTAATTTTCTATACATATCATACAGAGTCAAAAGATGTTATTCTGAACTCACAGAACAAAACTCAAATTCAGTGCATAACAATGTATTTAGATTAGATATAGCTGGTGTTTCATATGTTAATAAAAAGGAAAAGACACTAAAAGCAAAGCTCAATACACTGACCTACCCAAATTCACTGTAGTATTTTTATGCTTGTTTCAGTCAGACCACAATGGGGCCCTTAGCATGAAGTGGAACATAGGCAATAGCTTTGGAAAACTAGAAGTTTCCTGCTCCAAGAGCATGAAATAAACTAAAGTAAACAACCTGCAGAAGGAATGAACAGCATGAGTTAAATTGAATATTTTCTTCATTTCATTGCATCTCTGTAAAGCTACAGAAATGCTCAAAAAAGCACACACATATACTTTCTGAGTATTTGAAGGAACACCGGACCAGTACTGGAGGTTTCAACAGTCATGCCTCTTTAGTCATAATTCTGTATTAGGGAATATGAGGACTAAGGATGGGGTTTGCCATTTGGATCCCACATCTAACAACTGTATGAACTGTTCCAAAAATAAACATGACTACAGAGTCCCCCAGCTCGGTGTAGTGCAGAAAGGCAAACCAGAATGGGAACTACAATTTTTCTGTGTATGTTTGCAGAGAAAGTCACCAACTTCTTGAATAAGGCATTTTCTAATAAATTAATCTTTACTTTTGCTTTCATTGTTTCATTTATAGAAACACAGAGGCTGAATGCAAGGTAGTGCATTCTATCCCAACAAATGTGAATTACTAACCTAAAAAAAAAAAAAGTCTGTATATAGCGAGAAAAGCATGCCTGAGTAATGCTAGAGCTTAGAACAAGAGGATGCTGTACTTCTAGTGTTCCTGAGGCACACACAAGCCCTCTAGGTAAAGCAGGCTAGCATTAATGAAGTCTCTGGTGGACTTCACAGAATCTTCGCCATACTTGTAATTCATATTATGATGAAGTAGTTTAACCAGATCTCACAAGACTTGGAAGCATTTTCTCCCAGTGGTATGGCTCCTGAGCTGTTTCGTGTCCTCTGGAAATCTCATCTTTGGCCAGACCCTCTTCTCTAAAAATGTATTATTGCCACCTGTCTGCTTATTAATTGAAGCCAGTTCTGGAAAAGCATTGAGATTTTTCAGTCTCTCTTTATTCTATCTTTCCTTAACCCTCAGTTAGATTTCACTTTGGTGTATTGACACTGACTCAGTACCTACCAGTTTTTGATGGGATTGAATTCTTTAAAAAGTAGCTTCTAGGACCTTTCTAGCTGAGGTACGAAGAATAGCAATACAGTACTACAGTTCTCCTTTACCATCTGCCAGAGAAATTCTTCCTGGAGCACACCAAAGATTCAAATGTAATAATTCTAGGGTTATGTGACCTAGCCATAGATATGGGTCACGTATAGCATAACAGGTTATCTGAACATGTAGTTATACTGGCATTGTTTGTAAGTTGGTCGTCAAGGAAAGATACAAGCAGGTAATGCAATAATCTAGGTAAGAAAAAGCCCAAAAGATCCTCAGATGGTAACAGCTGAGCAACTAGCTGTGAACAGACTATTTTCAAGTCACAATGTAACCTGCACAAATATTATTTTACAAGATATTAAATGGCTCGGATGACAGCCTAGAAAAAAGGAATACAGTTATGAAGGCACTGGCAAAAGCAAAATAGCAGCAAGGCAGACTATCTTTAATAGCACACAGGAAAATTACTGACAGTAACAAGAGAAGGGTAAGACTACAGTGTAATTGCCTCTTTTTACCAGCTTTGTTGATTCAGTGCTTCTCTCAGATTGCTGTGGACCTTAGTGTGAACAACAGTGTACTTCCTTAGAAGAACTGTTTTGAGATACTTTTTGCAATGGCTGGTCACAGAATTTGAAGGTTTCAAATATATTTGGGTCTTCCAGTTATGGTTGTAACGCAGGCTTCTAGGTGGCAAGGTGATGGTACCAGTTCAGTTGTTTGAAATGAACTGCAATGAGCCCTGAGGTTTATCTCACCTTTAACTATGGCATCTTTTTCCTTTCTTTTTACTTTTCAATGCCAAAGAGCAGGTACTCTGTTTTTCTTTTTTTTTTTTTTTTTTTTAGCCTCCCTTG
>VZTL01063111.1:1457-14987 GCA_013400535.1 Scopus umbretta
GATGGATGAATGGATGGACAGATGGATGGATGGAAGGAAGGAAGGATGCACAGGTGAATGGGTGGATGGAAGGTAAGATGGATGGATGGACGGACGGACGGATGGATGAATGGATGGACAGATGGATGAATGGAAGGAAGGAAGCATGCACAGGTGAATGGATGGATGGAAGGAAAGATGGATGGGTGCATGGATGGAAGGATGCATAGGTGAATGTGTGGATGGAAGGATGGGTGGGTGGATGGAAGGAATGGATGGTCGAGGGATGGATAGATAGATGGATGGATGGAAGGAAGGATGCACGGGTGAATGGGTGGATGGATGAATGGAAGGATGGATGGAAGGATGGACGACAGATGGATGGATGGCAGGGCGAGGGGCTGGCTGGCTGGCTGCCCCTTCACCTGCCCTGGTGAGGATGCAGCGAGGACGGTCCCTGCTCCTGGTGCAGGACCCAGCTGGGACAGGGACGGCCTGGATGCTGTGGGTGCCAGGGCGCGCCCCAGCCCTGCATGGCCCAAGTCCAGCCCGGCCCCGGGGAGCCCCTGCCCTGCCCAGGGGGGACGAGCCCCTTCCCGCCGCCCTCAGCCCCTGTCCTGGGGGGGGGGACGGGGGCAACGCAGGCCACGCGTGTCCCCACGCGGCCCAGGCAGCGCCGTGCCCCTTCGTCGCCGGGGCCCTGTTTGCTCAGCGCCGCTGCCGCTGCCGCGTGCTGCCTTTCCCAGCCGCTCCCTGCCTGCCCGTCTGCTCGCCCTGCAAGGACGGGGGCATCTCCGAGGGGCTCCCCGTGTGCCGGCTGCCTCGCCTGGGTCCCCCCCCCCGGCCTGGGGGACAGCGGGGGTCCCTCCGCTCGGCCCCGGCAATGGCAGGGCTGGGCACGGCCCGGGTTGCTCGTGGCCGCAGGGGATGGAGAGAGCTTGGCGCTGCCCGCCCCCCCGTTTGCTCCTCGGCCGAGCTCGCCTCCCCCAGGGGGGGCACCGGGAGCCGGGTGCCTGTTAAACGCTGAGCGGGATACTGGTCCTTCCTGGGAGCAGTGGGGCAGGGGGCAGCAGGGCTGGCATGCGGAGGAGGAGGAGGATGCTACCCGGGGCACGCTGCACCTCGGGAGATGCCCACCCACCGCCTCCGTCTGCGGGGGCACCCCAAGCGTTTCACCGTGAGGGCCAGGAGAAGGGGGTGCCCGGGGCATGTCCCCGGGGGGCTCAGGACTGGGTGCTCTGGGCTTCGGTTGCGTTTGGGTGCTAAAGGGCTTTGGGAGCGTGGGGTTGCTGCGTGTTGGCCGTCACGCCAGCCAGCTGGGTCTGCTCGGGGAGGGTGGTCTCCAAGGGCTGGCAAGTATGTCTGGAGGCCGAGGCTTTTCCTCCACCGAGGCATCCCTGGGCACTCCTAACTGTGGATCCTTGGGTTTCTATAGAATCGCAGAATCATAGGATCGTTAAGGTTGGAAAAGTCCTCTGAGATCATCCAGCCCAACCATCCTATGGATGCGGCTGGATCATTCCTTTCTCCCCAAAATGCACGGGAGCGTACCAGCCTTGGTGGCTGCTGCTGAACCTGCCGGGAAGCAGGGTGGGAAGAGAGGCGACGCTCCGTGGGCTGTGGGGTTTCACGCTCGTGTGAAACCAGGCTTGGAAGGGCCAGAGTTGTCTACACCCCGGGCTGGGACAGAAACTGGGGCTGCTCCAAAGCGCTGGAGAGCCCGAGAGTGGGCAGTGGTTTGGTAGATTCCCCCATCAGCCGGGATGCCTGAACCTTCCCCGCCGTCCCTCATCCCTCCTGCAGCCTCCCCGCCTGGCAATGGACAGAGGAGGCTGAAACGGGTCAGAGACCACGGTGAAGGGCTCTGGCATCCACTTGCGGCGACCAGGCTGCTGCCACAGCCAAAGGCAGCGGGTTCGCTGGGTGAGGGCAGGGGACGCCAGCCACGCACCCACCCAGAGGCTGGGGGGGGGGGGGGGGGCGAGGATGGGTGCCAGGAGGATCCCACCCCGCGCCCAGCACGGACCCCGGGAGCATCCCCCACCCCACGGGACGGCTCAGGCAACGGGACGCAGGGCTCCTGCCCGGGCACGGAGGTGTCCTGGCGTCAGCCCCGGCGCGGGGCCACCAGCCCTCGCTCAGTGCCAGCGCCTGCTCCTCTGCTGCGGGTCTGTAAAGCAGGGAGCTGGGTTCCTGGCCGCTCCACACCCCTGGAGGCAGCTGGGCCTCCCCATGCCCTGCCCTGCACCCCTCCCTGGGGGGCTCAGCCCCGCCCCCCCCGCTCCTCCCGTCCAGCCTCCCAGGGACCCTCTCCCTGCCTTCCCAGCCCTTTGCACCCTCCAGCTTTGGAACACCTCCGCTCTGCAAAGTTCCCCGCCCCCCCCGCTCCTCCCGTCCCCGGCAGCTGCCCCGCTAATCCCCGCCATCCATCGCTCCCGACAGCCTGGGATTTGCTCCAGGCCAGGGGCCAGCCCAGACCTGCACCTGCTCCCCGGGGCTGCGGCCAGATCCACCCCTGCTCCTCCGCAGCCCTAAAAAGGAGACGAGCCGGCCGCGTGCCTCAGGGACATGTCATATTTTCTCCCTGGGGACAGAGGCCGTGCTCCCTGCGTGCTCGCAGCACCCTGAGCGGGAGCCCAGAGCACCCCGCCTCTGCTCTCCCTTGGCAGCATCCCTCCTGGGACACCCCCCTGGGGGAGCACCCACCCAGCGGGGAGGTTTGGGGGGGGCTGCAGGAGGGAGGCAGGAGATGGAGAGGAGCAGGGATGCTGAGCCCCTTCTGCGGGGAGGGCAGGAGCATGGCGGGGAGCCTCGCTGCCTGTGCCCGGGAGCCCTGCCAGGCCGGGACACGCCACAGAGTCAGGCATGCCGGTGCGGCGGGGCAAACAGAGCCGCTGGCGGACCTGGCAGCTGCCGGGACTTTGCCGCATCCCCCGGGAGCCAAGCCCTCTCCTCCAACGCGTTTCCTTCCCTCGGCAGATGAAACCGCAGGTGGAAAAGGGGTTTCGTGGGGTTTCACCCTCTCTGCCGCTTTCCCAGCTTCTCCCTCTCCCTGGTGGCTGCATTTCATATCCCGGCGACCTTCTCCCCATCCTCAGACGTGCTGGAAATCAGGCAGCGCCTGCTAAAGCTGGGGAAGGGGGGGGCCGGCAGATTGACGGACGCTTGGACGCGCTGCAAGAGCTCATAAACTCCCTTCCCTGGGGGAAACGGGGCTAAATATAGCTGCGGGAGGCTGCAGGGCAGGCAGGAGCAGGCAGGGGGATGCTCAGTGAGGCCGTGGGCAGGGATGGGACCTGCGGGCAGCGCTTGAGGCTTGCATCCCAAAACCCCATCCTCGAACCGGCTGATGCATGAGGAATGGGGAGATGTGGGCTGTTGGGAGGGTCTGGCAGGAGGTGACGGGCAGGAGCAGGCAGACAGGCAGGGCGAGGGCTCGGCGCCTGCTCCGAGGGCAGCGGGATGCGATCCCGGTTTGAAATGCACTGCCCGGCTCTGCTGCGGGACCGGCGGCCACCCCCGGGCGGCATGGCATGGCCTCGGTGTCCCCTCTGCCGCTGGGGAGAGGGCAGCAGGCAGCAGCCCCTTTTTCCATCGGTGAGGGAAGGGGTAGGCTGGCACCGGCACTGATGAGAGCGGTGGTGCTCGCCGGCAGTGCTCGCTCTCCGGCGATGCTCTGGCGATGCTCTCCGGCGATGTTCTCTGGTGATGTTCTCTCTCTGGCGATGCTCCGGTGGTGCTCGCTGGTGATGCTCTGGTGATGGTCTCTGGTGATGCTCTGGTGATGCTCTGGTGATGGTCTCTGGTGATGTTCTCTCTCTGGTGATGCTCTAGTGATGCTCTGGTGATGGTCTCTGGTGATGCTCTGGTGATGCTCTGGTGATGGTCTCTGGTGATGTTCTCTCTCTGGTGATGCTCTAGTGATGCTCTGGTGATGGTCTCTGGTGATGCTCTGGTGATGCTCTGGTGATGGTCTCTGGTGATGTTCTCTCTCTGGCAATGCTCTGGTGATGCTCTGGTGATGCTCTGGCGATGCTCTGGTGATGCTCTGGTGATGCTCTGGTGATGCTCTGGCGATGCTCTGGCGATGCTCTCCGGCGATGCTCTCCAGCTCCCGCAGCGCAGCCCGAGCCAGCGGTGCTGGCAGCTGGAGAGGTCACGCCAGCTCCTCAGAGGCGGCTTGGACAGAGATCTGACGATCCTTGTTTTTGCCTCGCTCCGGCCCGGCTTAATCCTTGGCCTCCCGAGGCTGCCGGCGAGGGTGACAGTGAGGGATGCCGCCTGCCTCCGCCCAGCCGGGATTAAGCAGAGCCGGGCAGGGCGAGCCCCCCCCCCGCTGTTCCCACGGGCTCGGGGGTGCCGGGGCTGGGTGGGCTGCCGGCACAGGCCTCGGAGAAGCGGGTGCTCACTGCTCCTGCCTGTGCCCTGCTCCTGCCTGCTGCTCCTGGGAAAGGGAAAGGGAAAAAGAGTAAAGGAAGGGAAAGGGAGAGGGAAAGGGAAAAAGAGAAGGGAAAAACAGGGAAAGGGAAAGGGAGAAGGAAAGGGAAAGGGAAAGGGAAAGGGAAAGGGAAAGGGAAAGGGAAAGGGAAAGGGAAAGGGAAAGGGAAAGGGAAAGGGAAAGGGAAAGGGAAAGGGAAAGGGAAAGGGAAAGGGAAAGGGAAAGGGAAAGGGAAAGGGAAAGGGAAAGGGAAAGGGAAAGGGAAAGGGAAAGGGAAAGGGAAAGGGAAAGGGAAAGGGAAAGGGAAAGGGAAAGGGAAAGGGAAAGGGAAAGGGAAAGGGAAAGGGAAAGGGAAAGGGAAAGGGAAAGGGAAAGGGAAAGGGAAAGGGAAAGGGAAAGGGAAAGGGAAAGGGAAAGGGAAAGGGAAAGGGAAAGGGAAAGGGAAAGGGAAAGGGAAAGGGAAAGGGAAAGGGAAAGGGAAAAGGAAAAGGAGGGAAAGGGAAAGAGAAAGGGAGAAGGAAAAGGAGAAATGAAGGGAAAGGAAACAGAAAAAAGAAAAGGGAAAGGGGCAGGAAAAGGGGCGGGAAGGGGAGCAGCCGGTGCCTGGCGGTGGGGGCACCTCCCGCAGCGCAGGGGCCCGGCACAGCTCCCCCCGGCTCGGCACCCGCACGTCCCGCAGGCTCGGCTGCCTCTGCCCGGCTGCAGGCGCCCGGGATCAGAGAACCAGAGAGTCATCAAGGCTGGAAAAGCCCTCCGAGATCATCCAGCCATCACCCCAACACCTCCGTGCCTACCAACCCATGTCCCCCAGTGCCACATCCACACGGTTTTGAACCCCTCCAGGGATGGGGGCTCCACCCCCTCCCTGGGCAGCCGGTTCCAGTGCTCCGCTAGGCACAAACCACCTGCCCGCGCAGAGGCAGGATAAGTCCTGGCTGGGCATGTTCCGTGCAGGCAGGAGATTCCCTGAGACCCATGGGGCCCCCGGGGCTCAGCGCGGATGCTCCCCCAGCTCCCGTGGCAGCCCCCAGACGGCGGGCAGTGGGGCACGGGGACGTGGGGACACGGGGCCGGGGTGACAGAGGACAGCCAGCTGCCTTTGTCTCTTGAGTCCTTAAAAATCCCTATTTCCCTGTCTCCTGTGCCTCTCCACCCGGCTGCTCTGGGATGGGCCATCCTGGGATGGGTATTTCAGGGAAGAGCCGTCTCCAATTTCCAAAACCCCAAGGCTGGGGAATGTCCCCCCACCCCAGCCAGGGTCCATCCAAACATCCCCCAGCTGCCCCTGCCCCAGCCCAGGGACGCAGCACCTTGGCCATCGCCCCCTGCCAGCCCCCCAGCTCCTTTCCCCAGCGAGCCGAGGGCTTTCCCCCTTCTCCAGCCCCCTCCCCTTCATTTTCATTTGGAGACCCTGTTGTCCCCCCCCAGCCTGCCCAGCTACCCGTGGGCACTCCTGGTGCCTGGGGGTGAGGGTGGCACTGACCAGGGTTGGGGTTCACCACCAGCGGCTCAGTCGGGGAAGCGGTTCGAGGCACTGCGCGCCCTGCACCCCCCTCGAGCCACCAAGCTGATCTCGCTCTGTGGCTTTGCTCCCCAGGTTATGGCCATGCAGCCCCCAGCACGGACGGGGGGAAGGTCTTCTGCATGGTCTACGCCCTGCTGGGGATCCCCCTCACCCTCGTCATGTTCCAGAGCTTGGGTGAGAGGATCAACACCTTCGTCAAGTACCTCCTCCACCGCATCAAGAAGTGCCTTGGCATGAGGCGGGCGGAGGTCTCCATGGCCAATATGGTCACCATTGGGTTCTTCTCCTGCATCAGCACCCTCTGCATCGGGGCAGCCGCCTTCTCCTACTACGAGCACTGGAGCTTCTTCCACGCCTACTACTACTGCTTCATCACCCTCACCACCATCGGCTTCGGGGACTACGTGGCCCTGCAGAAGGACGAAGCCCTCCAGAACAAGCCACAGTACGTGGCCTTCAGCTTCGTCTACATCCTGACAGGGCTGACGGTCATCGGGGCGTTCCTCAACCTGGTGGTGCTGCGTTTCATGACCATGAACGCCGAGGATGAGAAGCGGGATGCCGAGCATCGGGCACTGCTCACCCGCAACGGGCAAGCCAGCAGCATCCACGCCACGGACACTGCCTCGGCCGCGCCGGCGGCGGTGGGGAGCGGCGGGGGC
This sequence comes from Scopus umbretta, assembly GCA_013400535.1. NCBI lineage: Eukaryota > Metazoa > Chordata > Aves > Pelecaniformes > Scopidae > Scopus > Scopus umbretta. Next base: position 8,062 of record VZTL01063111.1, read on the forward strand.
GGCTTTCGGAATGTCTATGCCGAGGTTCTCCACTTCCAATCCATGTGCTCGTGCCTGTGGTACAAGAGCCGGGAGAAGCTGCAGTACTCCATCCCGATGATCATCCCCAGGGACCTCTCCACCTCGGACACCTGCGTGGAGCAGAGCCACTCCTCGCCCGGCCGCTGTCCGGAGACCCCCTCCAACAGATGCTTCTGCAACGCCCGCCGGTCGGCCATCAGCTCCGTCTCCACCGGTCTCCACAGCCTGGCGGCTTTCCAGGGGCTCATGAAACGCCGCAGCTCCGTGTAGCCCCTCTCCATCCCCACCCGCGCCCCCCCGCCCCGGGCTCCCCCTCGGCCCCGCAGCCGGGGACCTTTCTTGGTCACGGCAGGAGGAAACCACCCCGGGGCCTGGCTGCGGAGGGGGAGGCAGCGGGCTGGGACCCCCGGGGGCCGCGCTCCGCTGCCGGGACTCGGGAGGGATGCAGGAGCAGCGGCGAGGCTGCCCCTCCGGTCCTCTCCGAAGCTGGAAGAAGGGAGCTGCTGGTTTTATTTTATTTTAATTTAAATTAATTTTTATTTTATTTTATTTAGCGAAACCACTCCTCAAAAAATGTGAAACTTGAAGAGCTGGAGAGGGATTTAACCTGAGGGGGTGGGGGGGGTGCCCCTGCACCTCCTGCCCTGCTACCGCTGTGCAAGTGGCTGGGGACACCCGCGGCCCCCCGGCAGCCCGCTGCGTGCCACGGCACGGCCGTGAGCCGGACGCGTGACCGTGTGTGCACCGGAGGCCTGGTGGGACGCGGGGAGAGGAGGTCCTGGGGCTCCCGGCACTGACCGCCGGCAGCAGCGGGGTCCCATCCCCTCCATCCTCGGCCTCCTCCGGCCGCGGGGCCACCCCCGAGGGACGCCGCGGCGAAGGCAAGCACGCATCAGCGGGCAAATCAGGCTAAGAGGGGCTTAGACGGAGCTTTCGCGATGGCTGCGCACATCAGCCTGCCCCTACGGCCCAGAAAACAAGCCGAGAGTCACGTAGGCTGCCGCAAACGCCTGCCGCCACTCGGTGGGCCGCCCTCCGAGAGCTTTACGGGGTTATTTTAACCTTTTTTAGATGGGCAAACCTGGGCCTCCCCAGGCTTTTCCCGGCGGCGAGGCAGTGGGAAGCCCGACGCCGTCCCCGGGAGGCAGGGCGGGCAGCGGCAGCGCGGTCCCCTGGGACCCCCATCCCCATCCTCCCCGGCGGCGGCGCTGGGCCCGGAGCTGTTACCCTGGGGGATTTTTTTTGAGGGACAGCCCGGGGCGTTACAGGACTTTTTCACCCTTCTCCTTCACACCCTGGGGTTGCACCGGTTCCCTTCGGACCCGCACCCCGCCTCGCCCCGACACCTTGAGCCCAGAGCAGGGGGTGCTCCGGGGGCTTCCCCCGCCTGAGACCCAGGACATCCCAGGGGTCACCTCTGGCACGGCCACCCCGGCACGGCAAGAGGGGGGGTGAAAACTTCTTTCCTTGCCCCCCTCCATGCCCGGGGCAGCCCCCAGCCCCACGGGGAGCACCCCCATCGCCCCCAGGACCGCGCTCCCCCCTGCCAGCACCCGAAGCACGGGGTGTCCCCCCGCCAGCGGGGACACCGGGGGACACCGTGACGTGTACTGGCCCCTCTCTGAGCCCCGGGGGTGCCAGGGGGACGCTGGGGACAGCTCAGGCACCCAGCCCGCCGGTTTCTTTTCTCACCTTTTAACAGAAGAAAACCAATGTATTTCTAATACTTGACAACCTGTACATACTGTTAGATACCAGAGAGGATATTTATTATGAATGACGCTATCATCATATCTATAGAAATCAATGAATATCTATCGGAAAGGAGTCCGGAGGGACACTCATTGACGACTCCGGGGAGTTTCTTTTTGCTCTCTGCATCTTTCTCATCCTAGGGCACCCGCGGGGAACCACAGTCCCGCCGGCAAGGTTTCTCTGGTTCTCATGCCAAAGTATATTTGTACCGCTGAGTTACTTTCCTTAGAGAGAGAAATAAAGGCTGGTTCAACCCTCGGCATCGCTTCGGCTCCTTCCCTCGGGTGCCGGGTGAGGATGAGGGGCTGGGAGCGGAGGGTCCCGGTCCCCCGGGACCTCCCCGCGGCGCAACTCCATGCCCCGTCGCCTTTGCTCTGCCGGGATCAGAAGTGTGAGAATTTCCTCGGGATAAGCCTCTGTTGGCGTCTCTCCTGACTTTTCCCACGGGTGAGGGAGAGGAGGAAAGGAGAAGCTCAGCTTTGAGCTCTGCCAGGGCTGCAGCGTCCTTTGGTGGGCTCAGCAGGAGAAGGATCTCGGGCTGCTGGGTAAGGCAGAGCCCCGCGGGGCTCCCCGACCTCTTCCATCCCACCGCCACCCACTGACGCGAGGCCGGAGGGGATCCCGCAGCAGCTTTTCCCATGGGAGCCCCCCAAAACCCGGCGCAGCTGCATCCCTCCTGCTCTTGCCCCTAGCAGCGTCTCTGCAGCCTTCGCTCCACGGCACGGGCTGGAGACCTCCCTCTGCTCCACGCAACAGCCAAGGAGCATCCGACGACTGCGAGTAGTTGCGATCTGCTCTGTGACCCAGGGGGGACGGGGCTGAGCCCCCCCTGTCTTGGGCTGGATGGGGAAACTGAGGCACAGACAGGAGACGCACAAAGAGGAGAGCCGGGGGTACCCCGCATGGTGTTGGGCATCTGACTCCAAACCTGCAAGGGGATTTGGACATTGCTGGTGGCCAGGATGCTCCAGGATGGATGGGGACATGCCGTCTCCATGGCTGGGGCCACCAGCAGAGCTCTGCGCTGCTCTCCTGCCTTTAAGTGGATAAAACCTGCTCCCTCCAAACCCAAACCCCCAGCTAACCTGATAACGCTAAGCCTGCGGAGAGCAGATCTGTCTTGGCAGCAGCCGATGGAGAGAGCGGCTCATCCGAGCAGCAGCTTCCACCCGGCCCGAGGGGGCACCCATGGGGATGCGGGAGCGTCGGGGGACTGGGTGCTTCCCCGGCTTTGAAGCCCTCTGTGAACCCTTCCCTCCTGCCCCGGGATGCGGCTGGAAGGGGTGGAGGCACCCCTCCATCCTCCTCTGCCTCCAGCGCTTCCCATCGGGAAGACAGGATGCTGAGCGAGCTGGAGCTTTGGTCTGATCCAGTGTCACCATTCCCAGGGTGTAACTGGTCCTGCAGGCTCCCAGCCCTCTGCACGCAGCCGCCAACCTGCCTGGTGTGCGCACAACCCGCTGGCACCGGGGCAGCTGGGGACAAGGTCACGGGTGGGCTGGGGTGGACCTGCTGGGGGGCTGCCGGAGACACGGGTCTGGGCGTGGTGGAGATGCCAGAGGGTCCTGCTGCCATCCAGAGGGACCCGGAGAGGATGGAGAAGCGGTCAGAGGGGAACCTCATGAAGTTCATCGAGGAGAAGTTTAAAGTCCTGCCCCTCGGGAGGAAAAATCCCATGTAGCAATGGCCGCCCAGCTGGAAAGCACCTCGGCAGAAGAGGACCTGGGGGTGCTGGCGGGCACCGGGTTGACCATGAGCCAGCAGAGTGCTCTTGTTGCAAAGAAGGCGGAGGGTATCCTGGGCTTCACTAGGCAGAGCGTTGCCAGCAGGTCGAGGGAAGGGATCCTTCCCCTCCCCTCAGCACTGGTGAGGCCACACCTCGGTCCAGTGTTGGGCTCCCCAGTCCGTGAGAGACAGGGATATAGAATAGAATCACAGAATGATTAAGGTTGGAAAAGCCCTCTGAGATCATCCAGCCCAACCATCAACCCAACACCACCGTGCCTACTAAACCATGTCCCAAAGTGCCACAGCTACATAATTTCTGAACCACCCCAGGGATGGGGACTNACAAGCCAGGATGCTGTTGGCCTTCTTGGCCACCTGGGCACACGGCTGGCTCATGTTCAGCCGGCCGTCAACCAGCACCCCCAGGTCCTTTTCCTCCGGCCAGCTTTCCAGCCGCTCTTCCCCAAGCCTGGAGCGCTGCGTGGGGTGTATGCTACTGGAGAGAGTCCAGCGAAGAGCCATGAAGATGGTGGACTGGAGCATCTCTCCTAGGAGGAAAAGTCTGAGGGAGCTGGGGAGCAGAGAAGGCTCGGGGGGTTCTCACCACAGCTATAAATACCTGATGGAGGAAGAGCACGGAGCCAGGCTCCCCCAGCAGTGCCCAGTCACGGGACAAAATTCTTGGCCACCTCCAGCGGGTCCCACAACCCCACCATCCGCTTTGGGAACACGGGGCATCCCCAGGGGAGCAAAGGGGACCGGGAGGGGCTGGTCCTCTCCGGCCAAGCCAGGGCCATCCAGGCAGGTCCCTGTTGCAGGCGGCGGATGGGGTGGGAGCTGGGACACCCCCAAGGCAGGGGGCTGAGAGGTGTCCCCTACGGAGGAGCCCCCCCAGTGGCAGCCCCAGGGGCTTTAGGAGCACCCAATCCATCCGCCCCCACCGCCTCATCCGCCGTCTGGGTGATTTTTTTCCCTCTCAAAGCGTTTAAATTTTCCTTGTCAGCTGTAGCCCAAATATTTACAGTCCGCTGGAACGACTTAAGATTCCTCCCCGGTATTAAGCAGCGCGGCCGCTCGCTCACGGCCGCGGGGGAAGCTCAGCCCTGGGCGGCTGGGACTCATCCTGCCGCCCCCTCCAAGCCATGAGGAAGAGGAGGAGAAGGGATGGGGAGTGAAGGCTGCGAGCCTGGCCGAAAAGGGGCCAGGTAAGGGGGTGGGAAGCAGGTAGAGAGCGGGGAAAATGGGGTTTTTCATGGAAAAAAAGAAGAAGAAATGAAAACTCACGCCGCTCTGGTTTCTAAAGCCATTTCAGTAAATAGGCATTTAATTAAAAAAGAAACAACCCTATTAAATGTTTCTGTTTTCCCTTCCCAGCTCTTTAAACCCAGCGGAAAGCTCCAGCAGACACTGCTGGGTGGGAAACCTTATTTTTACCACGCCAACCTTCTCCCCACCCCATCCCACGTGTGGCCCCAAGGTCTCCATCGCTCCGCAGCGGGATCCTGCGGATGCCGAGGGGTCTCGGGACCCCGGGGACAGGGCCGTGGCCAGGGGCCACCGCTCCCCACCCCCAACCTGCCCCCTCAGCGATCCGAATGCGGGGGGAGGCGTGGGAGAGGTGCTGGGCAGGAGCAATGTGCCCAGCTGGATGCGGCCACGGGATGGGGACTGGGGGCGGCCCCGCTTTGGGGACCCTGAGCTGGTGCTGGGGACGCTGGGGTGACCCCGGGGGTGGAGGGAACCCGCTGCAGCCGGTGGCATCTCCCTGGGCAGCATGACGTCATCCTCGGTGGCATGACATCACGCCGGGGTGACGGGGTGATGTCACTCCCTTTCCTGACCGCACCGGAGCAGCACCGGCGCTGCAAGCCCTGCCTGCAGCCCAAAAATGGGGGTGCCCCGAGGAAGAGCCACCCCGTCCCTCGGCCGGTGTCGGGGCAGCGGCCTTCGAGACGGCGATGAAGACAAGGCGGAGGCAGGCAGCGGTGTCCCTGCCCACGCCTGCCCGCATCTGCCCGCGGGCAAAGTGCGTGTTTGAAAATGGGGGGGGAACCAACCCCCCCCACCCCCGGGACAGGGCGAACGGGAAGGGCTGGGAAACGCTCCGGCTGGCGGCCCCGAGCCCGGGGAAACGGGAGCAGAGCCCGGGAGACGGAAGAATTAAGCGCTCTGTTAATGAGGGGACGGGCCGCGTGGCCTCATTAATTACGTGGGGCCGGGGAGCTGGGGTGCTGGCTGTCCCTCGCGCCCCGTCTCCTGCCCCCTGGGGACCCCAGCCAGCCCCACATGGGTGCCTCCGTGGGGCCGGCCAGCGGGTGGGCAGGCGTGTGCGTGTTTTGTATCGCGCAGGGGACTTTGGAAGTCAGCGGCTCTGCCACCGCTCGCCCGCGTGTCCTTGGGACACTCGCCCATCCCAGGGCCGGAGAAGGGGACCAGCGCGGGGGGCCGCGGGGGACCGTCCCCGGGCCGTCCCATCCTCCCTGCCCAGCCCAGCTGGCCCGGCCGGCAGCCTCCCCACGGGTGACACCAGCGAGCGGCACGGTGCCCGCTGCCCGTGCGGACGCGTGGTCGGGCTCCTCCGGGCACGAGCTGCCCGCGGCGAGAGGCTGCCTTCCCCGCTGTGCCCCCCGCCATCTTATCGCCGGGTATTTTCCATAGGCGAAGGCTGCGGGGAGGGACGGGGGAGGACGGGAGAGGACGGGGGCTGTTTGTCTTGCTGGCTGGAGCGAGGGGTGATGAGAAAAGGCCACGCGCTCGGTGGCACCAAAGAAGGAGAAGTCTGCGGGGCCAGGAGGAGGCGGCCGCATCCTGCTTCCTTCGCCCTTTCCCTTTGGATGCGGCCGAGCGGCTGCCGAGGGGTCCCCGCTGGGGGGGGGATCGGGAGGCGCTTGGGATGCTGCGGGCACAGGGGTCACCGGGGGTCCCGGAGACAGAGCCCCAGCCCGGCCGGCAGCCGGGTGTCACGGGGGGTCCCGCTCCTGCGGGGTTTGGGGGAGCTGCTCTGCCCCGGCCCCGTCGTGGGAGGAGGCCTCCGCCAGGAAAGCCAGCGCTCGCTCCCTGCCACATCCCTCCCCAGGGCCACGTTTCGGCCCCTCGCCATCGCACCCCTCCCAGGGCACCCGTTTCGGGCCCCCTCTCCATCCCGTCCCTCCCCAGGGCTGCCTTTCGGGCCTCTCCCGGAAGCATCCCCGGGGGCAGCGAGGGCAGGAGGCGATGCCCACGCCTGCCCTACCCGTCCGTGGCCCCCCCAGCCGCGGGAAGGGTTAACTCCGATCGGCGCAGACAGCCTTGGCCAAGGCCCTTGGAGTGGGTTTTTCTCCCCCCTTGCCGCCTCCCACGGGTCACGGCCGCCGGGGCTGACGTCGGATGGAAAAACAATTTATCTCCGGCTGCCGGGGAGGCCCGGGGGGGGGGGGGGGGGG
>VZTL01063112.1:0-12770 GCA_013400535.1 Scopus umbretta
TCTATGATTCTATGAAATACCATGCAGTCATGAAGGTAGCCCCTCCCTAACATGACTGAGATACAGATCTGTTAGAGATCCAGAGTATTAGAAGATGGCATTGCTAGTGGTCCTGGCATACTGTAGACATTAAGAAAGAAACCCCCGAACTTGCCAGTCTTTTCTCTAATGATGTTAACATGTCTCATTTTTTTTATAATGTAATTGAAATTGAAAAAGAAACTGAAATGGCAGCTCAGTTCTTACTGGCTTTATTCCTTTGATTCACTAACTGATGTGCTCATGAGGAAGGGTATTATTTGCTTCATATTTGAAATGCATTTGTTTTCAGTGTTAATGGCATGATATGAATTAAATACAGTGTTAAAATACCTCTTGAGCAACTTGTTTTTTAAGTCAACAGTTAATAGTTTTTACAGCAAGCAGTGCATGCTCTTCAGTTTGTGGTTTTCATTTCTGTTTCACAACAGATACTAGTTAAGCATGTTTGTTGCAAAATTTTTAAGTTCAGCTGTTGTGAAATGCTACTCAACATTTTATGATTATTGAAGGGAGGACATTTAATTAGAATAAGCCAGGTATTGCGCACTCTGTTGTTGTCATTCTTCACTGATGCTGTGGTTGAGATGCACTGTGCCTTGCTTGAATTTCTTGTGACTTGCTCAGAAACCACACACTAAGATGACATTGTCATATTCTAAGAAAATTGTCAGGGAGCATGTTTTTATTGAGGAGATGGGCTGTAACTGACTTTCTCTAACATCCTAAATTATATTACTTATGTAATGAGGTTTCCAGCTGGAGTCCATTGCTTGGTGCAATATTTCCATGCGAAGAGAGGAAAACAGATCGAGTTGCCCCATTTCTTTTCTTTTTCCCCTGCTGGAAATGTCCTGGTGGCACAGCTGCTACCCGCTTCACCCCCTGCCAAAGATGCGGCGCTGCTTTGTGGCTTCAGGAGCAAATGGCAGGTGGCAGGATGAGAGGGTGCAGCTTAATTTTGTCTTCTCAAAACATGCTTCAGGTAGCTTTAGTTGTGGCTGATGCTACGTATTCCTTTCCTGCCTTTATCTTCCCTGATAGGGACAAGCTGTTGAAGTAACATAGCTTTGGTGCTCTTTTGTTAACCTTTGCTGACTGTCCTGAGGATGGGGGTATCCAGATGTTTGAAATACAATTAGGAAATCATTACAGCAGTGCGTGAGGGTTTTGTTTACTTTTCCAGTGCTGATTTGTAATGCTTCTCTCTATTTTTCCTTGGTTTCTGATTTTAATATGTTTACAATAGGGAGAGACAAACCTTTTCAATATGACAATTTTTTTCCTACCTTGCCTGACTTGAATGATAATGAGAAGCTTCTAGTATTTTTTAATGTTACCTTTTTCTCAGCATTGAGATCTGAAGTTGCAGAAAAAGGATGTTTTGTTACCAACCCACAGTAAATTTGGATTTTTTTTTTTTTTTTCCTTTGGGTGGCTTTACTTTTTTTATAAGGAAACGTATCTATTGCAATGATGTGGACACACTGAGCCATTGACCTAACAATCCTTATTCAACTGCTCAAGGATTCAGTTTCCATTTCTCTGTGAGAATAGGTAGTGCTTGTTTTGTCTTTCCTTTTAAAAACTGTGTTCATTCACTTTGCACTGTGGGAATATGCATGCTGCCTTTAGATGTTAAAACACTCAACTCATCCATGGACTGCAGCCTGTATGTGTAAGAATTGTAGACTTATGCTGAGAGGAGGAAAAACATATATTGATATGTGAATGTGTATGGAAGAGGGGCATAGCTAGTCAATATTACAAGCCGATCTGTTGGAGTTGTAGCACGTTTCTCTTGATGTTTGCTTTTAAGAGATAGGAGAGATTGCTTCTGAATTGGAACCTGAAATCCAAGTTGAGGATATTTACAGAACCTCTGATTAGATGAGTAATTCCACTTTGTCTTTGACTAATACACTGGATCCTCTGCAAGAATTAATGGTGTGGCATGGTAGCAATAGTGCAAAGAAACTTAAGGAAAGACCTTATGGGGAAAGTGATTAAACTCATACAGTTTAATAGCTGCAGACTCACAAGCAATAAGACATGTCTATGTGTTGTGTCCAGCAATCGGGTGCCGTGACGTATGTGTTGCAGTGGTGGTATTCATGGGATGACAAGAGGAACATGTCCTTCATTCTTAGGTTGGCTTTTGATGTGCTTTTTGTATTCTGTAGAGTACCTAACAGGTTAGGATCTTTGGGGTTTGGTTTTTTTTTTTTTTTTTTTTTCTTTCCTCTGCCATGCTGGCAAGTGTTAGGGTTTGCTCAGTCTGCTTATCTGGGGTATCTTAAAGCTTCAGTGATTCTCTTCATATTCCTGCTATCATCTGTCAGCGGCTTCAGTTTTTGTTTTAGTGTGGGTGTAGACTGTGCCTTATTCTAGGCTGCTACTTGTTTTCCTACCATGGTGTCCTGAGAAGCTGCATACAGAGTTGCTGTGACCTGGATCACCTGCTAATTCATGTGCTGTCAACATGTGCCCTTGTAGGTCCATCCTTCTGCTGTCCCTTCTGATACTTGCACACCTGTGCAGCCCCATCCATTCACTAATCATACCAGTTGTAACATTCTTATTACAAATCTCAACAACAGACTGCAGTAAAAAGATACTTGACTGAGAATTGGTGTGCTTTAATACTATTTTGAGTTTTCCTTTATCACATTTGAAACTTTTGTGTTTAATTCTTTCAAATACATATTTTATGAATTCAATAGACATTCTCAATAATACAGGCTGCTGCTGAGGTAGAAAAAATTCACCAAACAGAAATCAATTAATTCACTGCAGTTAGCTAGTCAGGACCCTTGTTGTTATTTGTCTGATATCTCTATTTTTGAAATCTACTGTGATTGATGCACCGAGTTCCTGGAATTGAGGTGAGATAAGAGAGAGTTTTCTTTCAGTTGAGTTGGTACTAACTGAAGGTATGACTCTTGCAAATCACACTGCTCAGGTCAGAGCTCTGTGCATCACTTGTACCTTTTTGAAGAGGCAGGGGAAGGTTACATTCTGTCTTCCCCATCATACTGCTTACCTTTAATGACAGGCTACTGCTATGGCCATGAGATGAATTTCAGAATAACAAACTGGTATTTTTTCATTCTTTTAAAAAATGTCAACAAGCAAAACTTGTTATTTTTGTTTGGGAGTAATGAGTAATGCCTTCAATCAAATCCCATTGGGTTTGCCTCTGAGGCATGTGTTGTTAAACTTCATTTTCCATCTTCTCCATGTAACACTTAAAAACCCAGGGAAAAGTAGTACATTTTAGCTTTATTTTTGTTTAGTTTAGTTGCCTATTTTTACTTGAAATATTGTGTCTGCTGAAAACTGTCATAGTGCCAACATTAAAGGCACCTCTGTGGACTTCTGTGAGGTCCCATGCTGATCTGGGGTCACTAGGCAGTATCTCCTCTCCTGCCTAGGCATGATTTTAAGCATGCCTATCCTAATTTTCTAAGCTGTGTGCTGAACAGCAGGGTTGTTTTCCATGATGCTCCTGCAGGTGAAAACCAAAAAAAGGTGTTCTTAACTGGGGTTGGCAAACTTGAGTTACAGCAGCAAAGATGAGCGTGCTTGTGTTTGTACATCGCAGTAACTGTTCAAGAACTCGGAGACAGCTATTGAAATAAAGCAGCTATCTTTAGTTAAAAGAGCTCTTCATGCTCACAGAGGAACAGCTCCACTTCTGCTTCTTGGACCTCTTACTGAGCTGTTTGACAAGGCCACGCTCTCTGTCATCCTGTATAACCTGTCCTTATGATAGAAAGGAGAGCTGAGAACATAGGAAATTCAAAGACAGCCATACTTAGATGATATGCATTCTTGAATACCCTAACATAATTTCTAATATGTTGTTTCCTAGGATTCCCAAGGTTTTACAAGATGAATACCTGGGCATTAGGAAGGCTTAGGTTAAATCTGGATTGTAGGGAATTTGTATCATAGACGGAAAACAAGAGAATACTCAAAAATAGCATAGGACCATTGCTTTCTCTACTGTGTTTAAACAAAGTGCTTTAATTAAATTCCTGAAACTGCTGAAGTGTTTCTTTAAAATTAACTTAAACATGCTTGTTTATAGTTTTTGATAGCTGATATAATGAAGTTAAATTATTCTGTTTATAGATGCTAGCATCCATGCAGGTTGAGAAGTTAAGTAGGTACAGCTGGAACATACAAATGGGGATCTTTATCAGTCATTTCTAAGGTCTCTTGCCTGTTTTCCGTATCCAAGTTAGTTATGTTCTGAGCAGTCCCTCCATAGGCAGGCAATGGCTAACACAGATAGTCCCTCTTCATCATGATCTGCATCAGCCACCTATAGCACAATTCTAGGTAGTACTGGACTTTGTGGATTATCCAAATTCCCTGTTGCTATTGCATGTGCAGAAAATGATAGTTCTTCATGTAGTTTAAGTAGCCTCGTTTATTCATTGCTTTACGCTGCACATAAGCACGAGCTGGTTGTGATGATCTGTGCATTTATAATGTCCATAATTGTCTGCAGAGATGTAGAATATTTAGCAGTCGGGGGAAAAAAAAACAACCCAAACAAAAAAATCCCAAACAAAAAACCAAACAACAAACAATCCACCCCTTCTTCTGGACCTGTAATATGGCCGTCAAAATAAATACTGCTACATCAAGTGCTGGAGCTTTGTATATTACTTCAAAATGGGTTTTATGGATATATAAAATATATATTAAATATATAGAATCATAGAATTATATAGAATCATAGAATATATACCTCCCTGTAGTGTGTATATATATCTGTCTGTCTCTCAAGGTTCCTGATTTTGTGCTAGCTTTATACCACCTGAGGATGTTGTTAGATGTCTCTCTGAGAGCAAAATTTCAGTTTGTTTATCAAAAGTGGTATCATTGGGAAGGATTAAGGAATTAAATTCTTGAGCAAAGTGGTCGTGTCTGTCCTCCACTCCTGCTTCCTTATGGATCTGGGGCGAGCTTTATTTCCAGGGGAGTTACACAATCGTAACTCTGACTGTGGCCAGTATGAAACATAATGTATTCTCTTGAACATGGTCTTCCCCTACTGTAATGAGTCATTAAGGGAGAGACAATTAAAGTAACTTCCCATTGTGCCTTCCAGACTTACCTGGTGGCCTTACAAAATGAGGTGTTGGGGTTCTAAGAGCCACAGCAGTAGGAAGCATGGGTAGCTTTGTCAGTGGTTACATTATCACTTTGTTACAGCAATTTCCAGAGGAAGTCATGCGTGAGTCATAAATTACAAGTTAGTTTAATACTCAAAATATTTTCTCATAAACATATGCACCATTTCTGTTGTTAGGGGTTACCATGTTGAGAGACATTATAAAATTTGCATTTTTGCTTAACTCTCAGTTGAAAATACATTCAAAATATGGTGGGGAGGGAATACCGATAAGGTGTATGCAAAGTCCACTGGAAAGTACTACAACCATGACATAATGCTGAATCAAAGTTGTTGCTCTGTGTTGATCTAATCTTTGATATTATTAATGTTTGAAAGCCACTAATGAAATTTCTTGTCATTGAACTGCCCCCATCCTGTTTGCTCACTTTGAAAAGGAATCCTGTATAGCTACAGATGTTTCTTAGTAAAGATTGGAAGACAGACATTGAAAAGTCCCCATTTGGTCATTTCTAGAGAGGCCTGCTAAGTTTGATACAGGCTTACTTCCTGATGTAAAGTGATCTTGGGGTGTAAATCACTGATGTATTTAACAATTTCATTTCCAGAGTTTGGAACTTAACTCTGATCTCAAGGTAAAAGTTCCTCAAAAGGTGCCAACTTAACAAACTGTCTGCTCCTGAAGTTCCCATGTCTGTTAGTAATTCAGAAACATTGGAAAAACCAGTCTAAACTGTCGTGTCAGATTAAAAGCAGAAATTATTTCTGGTTTGTAGAAGGTGAAGCAAGCACTCTGGTGAATCAGTGTTTAGTTTGTGCCAAGGTGACAGACGTCAGATGATCCCAGGGAACAGACTTATGCAGGAGATATTGGGTCTCTGTGTCTGCAAAGTTCTTTTATGTAATAAGCAGATACGAAACATGTATTTTAAAATAAGAAATCCTAAGGAGACTGTGACAGTATCTTCTGTGGCACTAATTATTTAGGAAAGTATCAGAATATCTTCCAAAACTTCACTCCCTCTTGTTAGAAATTGCACAATTTTTTGGCAAATTTTTCACGTGTGGTAGGCTTAGGAGGACAGACTTCTGTTTTACATGGAATATGATGAATCTACAAACCTCTATGCAGTTCTTTGAGGATCAGTTTCTTCATTCAAACAGATGATAAATATCAGAATAAGAACCAATTCCTACCCTTGATATATTGGTAAAAGGTATTTTTTTTTATTTAAGTGTGCGATCACAAATGCTTCTAGCTGGGAACAGGTGATTTTTCTTGTCACTGTTCGCACAAAATGTGTTCAGAGGCAAGTTTTTACCAGTAGATGATCTCTAGCTAAATATTTAACAGATTAAAAAAAAAAAAAGTCAAGTGTGGATAAACATTTTAATAAAAATGTTTCTTTTCTATTTTTCAGTATTCTTTGTGGTCAGAGCTTCATGGTATTCCTTTTTTCTTAGTGCGCTCAAGACTTAGCGAGTGGTACCAGGGTCAAATGTATACCTGAGTTTGGTCATCCAACGTGTGACTGCCAAAGGTTTGATGCTTCTGAACCTTTAGCTGTGGCTGTGATCTTCCATGCCCATTGCCTGTTGGTGATAGCTGCTTCTGCATATCTGGCAGGCACCACGAGGGTAGGGTGCTCCCAAAGACAGACAGAGACAATTTAGAAGTATAAACTGATTCTGGAGCAGAAATATCCTTGAAAGGTGGGTTGTAGGTGGGTTTGGCGGGGGGGGGAATGTTGTTGCTGTTGTTGGGATTTTTTTTGAGGATAATCAGGTATCTTCACTAGGAGACCGTGTTTTCTCTTTCTGGAGCCCATTAAATTGTGTAATATCCAGCTTTTGCCTTGACTGTTAGAAAGGTCATAGAAATTACAGTTGCCCTCATTACACAAACAGGGGAAACACATCCCATCCAACACTGGATGAGACAGGAGTCTTTGAGAAACGTATAAGCCTGGATAATTGTGTTAGAAAAGCACTGAGCAGACTGTAAAGAGGAAGTACTGATGTGTAGGGGCAACCTTACCTCTGGCATTCTTACATTTTGAGTGTCTGACTTTGCAACCCAAATAATGTGTTTTGACCACAGTTTTGTGTGCATCATTTTCTAGGTTAGAAAACAAACCAAGAGCAATGTGTTATATGACACAACACTCTATGCATCACTGTAATCTCTTTCCCAGGCTGCTAAGCCAGTTGCTATTTCCCCCAGTGCCCTTCTCTGGTTTACCTCTACTCTGCGTTTGTGTTGTGCAATTCATCTGTTGCTTGAACAGTCTTGATTCACTAAAAGCAGAGGAGGTAGAGGATCCCTGCTCTCTGTTTGCATAGCTGGGATGCAGCCTGCTGCATCCTGGCGTTGTGTTTGGAGGGAAAGTTGTCCTCTCTGGATGTCCTTGGTGTGGTCGGAGTCTCTGAAGGACATGGTTAAAATCAGTGCCTTCTGCTGAGCTAATGCACCTGAAGTTTTTCAGAGGCCTAGAAGTTGTCCAAATTTGAGTCTTTTTTTCCATTGTGTTGGCAGAAAGCATGTCTGTTGCCCATCTTGAAACTTGGCTATTAAAAAAAGTCTTCCTAACTTTTAGAAAACCTTTGGCAAAACACTGTATATCATTGTACTGGGCCTTAAGTCGTATTCTTGGAAGAGAGCTGTGGTTTCTGGAGAGTTATGATTTCATGCTGGAGTCTCCAGAGCTAATTAGATACTCGAAATTTCAGCCTGCCTGGAGGGGAGGGGTTTTGAGCAGAAAAATAAGGTCTTGGCCAACTGTTAGAATGGACTTTTTGCAAGCAATCTAAGAAATACAGCGGCTGAGTAGTACCTGACTTTAGTTTGGCAATCCTAAAGTTCTTTTTAAATGAGCACTAATAAAATAATTACATTTCTACAAGGAAAAATGTTGAAGTACACAGCACTGTATGTTCAGTGAGTTTGATAAAGGAAAACAAAGCAAAACTAGTCATAAATGGTTCTGGCTCAAAAAAATGACCCGAAGGGTAAATTACAGAAATGAGTAAATCTTCTGCTTATCTAATGCTGTGAAGCTCCGAGCTTACTTAGGCGGATGGCAGGAGGTGTGCCCGGGAGCGAGAAGCAGTTAGGGACGAAGCCTGTGTCACTCTGCCTGGTACCGGCTTTCAGCAGAGGTAAGGCCAGGAGGTGCGGAGATGTTGGAGTCCCTCTGGCCCCGGCCTCCTCCCCAGCGAGCTGCCAACCCAACCGCTTGACAGGTGGTGGAGGGAAGCAATCGGGGTTGTACGTTTTCCTGCAGATGGAGGTAGAGTTACCAGATAGGCTTTGTTTACCAAGTGTTAATGGTTTCTTAAGGAAATAACTCTCTGCCTTCTGGAGCAGAGTTTCATAACCGAGTGGAACAGTTAAAGCCTAACAGATTGCGTTTTTAAATACTGTCTCAGTTATGACTAATTAATAGGCCAGCTAACTCATATTGCTCAGGAACAACTATAGCTACAGTGACTTGAAGTGCACCTGCAGAGCTCCTTTTTGTGGTCCTTGTAGACTATAAAATGGTTAAAGAAAGTGTGATGGGTTCTAGTTTTACCCTGACCGTTTTAAACCATCGCGTTATTTTAAGGTTGAAATCAAGAAATGCTCCCAATGTCATTGCTGCCACTTTGCAAATGGAACTGATGGGTATGGCTCAGGTTTTAATCAGAAAAATTAACTACTACTTGATACATGTATCTCAGTAGTTATAAGGACAACTTTTAATATGTTTTGGTCTTTTTCTGCTTCAGTTGCATTTCGGTGTGGAAGGCTCACTGAGCTTGAACAATGAAAGAAAATCTGTCTCGCCTTTCACAAGTTAAAGTTTAAACAGCGAGGGTTAACTATCTACAGACCAAGAGAAAAAAAGGAGGTTTCTTAGCTTTGCAGCTGTCAAGTGCTGCAAATAATTGCTCTTCTAAAGCAAAAAACCCCAAACACAAGCTGTACAGCAGCTGCCAAGCCCAGCATGTTGGGTATACGCAGGTACTCGGGCTGAGTGGGTTAAGGAAGACGGAGCTTTTGGTGTGCAAAGCTGAGGTGTGTTTTGTCGTGTGGAAACCATGGGATACAGGTGTGGTGTTTGCACTGGAGGGAATAGCCAAAGCAGTCACGAGGGGGCTTTGCACTCAGGCGGGAGGTAGCTAAAGCCTTGCTGGAACTTGAATATGGCTCAAAGCGTTTTTCCAACCGTCTCGGCTGGTCTTGCAACAGGCAGTCTCTCCCCTACAGACCCTCCCTCGCTTATGTCTTCAGGTCAGAGGTGTAGCCTCCCTCCACAGTAATGAGCCACATTAGGAAAATTATATGTGTTTTCTCTACTCTCATGTAACAGGAATGAGGGAGTGAAGCACTGACAGTTTTTGTAGACATGAAATGGTCCCCTTGTTCTGCTGAAATTAATTAGCCATTTAGTGCTTCATGTTACTAGAAATCCATTATTGAGCACTTCAAAATTGAGGGGGGGGGGGAAAGAATGCGGACACTGGAATTTAAATGCTGCTCATGATTTAGTTTAGCCCTAATTGATGAGGTTTTCAAAGATAGAAAGTTTTTTGTGATTTCCAGAAGTTTCTATGTCAGTTGGAGAACCAAATGTTGCGGTAACCCATTAGTACTGAAAGAAAATCTAAAACTGAAAATGATAGGACAAACTAATTTACATGTGGTGGGACTGAAAGCTGAAGTCCTTGATTAAGGCATGTGTTTGCATCAGCTTAAACCTTACCCTGATAATTCATTTTGATATTAAGCATCAGGTGCAACTCATTTTATATTTCCTTGGGCAATACAGGCAGTTTTAGGATGCTTGTACTTTTCATTATTTAAAGAAATAAAGAAGTGAAATTGTCTGATAAATCCATGGCAAGGCAGTGATAAACTGCATCATGGCTTAGCATGGAAACAAGCTGTTAGTCCCCCTACCTCCACTAGGGCTTGACTTTTTCCTATGGAAAATTACAGTACTTCAGTACGTTAATGAAACATGACCTGTTTAGGTGGTCTGAGACCATGTGGACCCCTAAAGCAAGATGGCCCAATAAATATTGGCTCTCCATGTGGAGTTTCTTACTGTATCTTGGAAAGCCTGACTTCTAGGATGAACAAAAAAAGGAAACTGTGGGTTTCTGCTGTTGTGACAGGACGTGAGGAAAAGGGCAGCTGTGCTCTGTAACAGGTTTTTAGCTGTGAATTACCCAATTACAGGTGATTTGGGAACAAGGGAAATGTTCAAGGCTGTAAAATCACCAGTATTCTACCTAGGTGCCTGGCTCTGGCTTTGTCTGGTAGGCTTTTTAGTTTGTCTTTGAAGCTAGCATAAGTTTTAAAAATGAGGATGCTGGTAGAATTACATGAGACTTTAAGAAAGAAGACTATACTTAGGTACTTAATTGCATTTTAAAAGAAAAACAAAAGCATTGGGGAAATTTCATTGTCTTTGCTAACTTGTATTGGAGGATCTTTTATTTGCTTCATGCTAAGAAAAAGCCACTGTCTTTTTACTGCAGGTTGCTTGGCTAGTATTCGTTATCATGTTAATCTTGTGCATCTTGTTAAACTGATAGTTAAACTGATACAAAAGCTGTATGTAGACCTATCTAGAAGACCAAGGAAACCTGTGCTGTTGCTGGTCTGAGCAGTTACATGCCCCTGTGGCTGCTGGCTCTTGCATCCTCTGTTTCTTCATGCTGTTTTAAGTCAGTTTGCTGTCTTTTTTTTTCTACACAGTAATAAGATGGGCATGCTTGTGTTTCCATATGTTCATGCAATTCAAGAACAGTGGAGTCCTGCTCTGTATTGCTGCTGTTGCTCAATGTCTCAATGCAGTAAAGGGAGGTGTGAAGCCACAGCACTCTTAATCTCCTCTTTGACTTTTATTATTGTTGTGTTAGAGAACTCAAACGTGGGTCAAAATTGTACCCCTTCTCCATAGATTTTTGTACTTCAGTGTTAAGCAGTTTATCTAGGTCTATTACCATACTTTCAGTTAGATGTGGGTGAAGCTTTTTTTCTCCTCAGTCCTTGTTTTAGCACTATGTGGTCCGTGTGCACCGTTCCTGTGTTATAATAACAGCCGGGCAGCCTTGCCTGTATACTGGCACTCTCACTGCACCAATCCTCAATTTTTGGTTATATAGTTAATAAATACCAGTTGAAGATGATTGATTTTGAATTTATGGTATTAAGCACTTCATGACTGGCTGTTTGCTACTTGTTTTTTACATGGAGAATTTAACTTAATAGTCAGGTAGTCTTAATCTTTTGTACTTGTAACAGTGTAGGACCTTCCAATTCTGTGTGCTTAGGCCAAGGTATACTACATACTGAAAATCTTACTCTGTTTGCTAGTTTTTCTTAATTAATAGTGACAGCCTGGTCACTGTAAGTGGTTCTTTGAAGGTGTGTGGTCATAATGCATGTATCAGTGGTGCTTCTTGAGTGTTGATAAGACTTAACATTTTTTTCATTGATGCTGATGATGGGATGAAGAGCATCCTAAGCAGGTTCTCAGATGACACCAAAGGGAGGAGAGTATTTGGTGGCACAGCAGCCTGTGATTAGGTGGGACCTCAGAAAGCTGGAGGAATGGGCCAACAGAACCTCATGATGTTCGGTGAAGATACATGTACCTTGAATAGAACAGCCCCATGTAACAGTGTGGGCTGGGAACTGATTGTCTAGGGAGCAGCTTTGTGTGTGTGTGTGTGTGTGGGGGGGGGTTTGGTTGGTTGGTTTTTTGGAAAGAAAATAAACCTGATGGACACCGGATTGAGTCAGCAGTGTGCCCTTGCAACAATAAAGGCCAATGGTTTGGCTGCGTTAGCAAGAGCATAGCCAGCAAACTGATGGAAGCGATTATTCTTGCTTATCATTTCGGGGAATGGAGCTGGAAAACTGTGCCCAGTTTTGGACTCCTGAAGACAAAATGGATATCAGCAAGCTGGAGGGAATCTATCAAATGGCTGCTGAGATGACTGGAAGGCTGGAGATAAGATCTCATTGCTGTCTTCAAGTGCCTAATTTGTAGTTATGGAGAAAATGGAACCCAAATTTTCTCAGAGGAGCCCAGTGATAGGCAGGCAGTGGTCTGGCAGCAAGACCTTGGTGTAGTAATGGAAACAATGGGAGTAATGATTTTGTTGTAATTCTGACTGGTTATAAAGAAAAAAATGTTCATGGTGAGAGGGGCTAAGTAGCAGGAACAGGTTGCCCAGAGAGCCTGGTATCCATCTTTGGGGATATGCTCAAAACTCAACAGGGCAATTTCAGGTTTCATTACTGAACTTTGGAGTTAGCCCAACTTTAAGTAGGTGTTGGAACTAGATGGGAAGTTAAGGGGGATTCCGGAGATCCCATCTGACTAGAATTTTTCTATGGTTCTATATGGCTACCTTGTTGATGAAGGGTTTTTGAAGACATCTTTTTATATGACTATATTAACCTGTCTTATGCCAAAGCACCAATAACAAAAATGTGGTTTTTGAGGCCAGGAGACTGTGCCAATCTAGCTCTGGAGTGTGTGTGTCTGTATATGTCACCTCAGGCAATTTTTTTTGGGGG
>VZTL01063117.1:0-14286 GCA_013400535.1 Scopus umbretta
GTTAGGTTTGTGCACCAGGAATGGGAGGTGAGGATGTGTTTTGCAGGAGTGGGGTCTGATTTAAACCAGGCTTCACAAAACAGTGTTTGGCAGAAAGAGCGGTGTCGGCAAGGGAGTGTGGAAACATCTCCTTTCTTCCCTGCTGCCTCCTGGGAGCGGGCAGATACCCCGGGCAGGCAGATACCCCAGCAAAGCAGGCTGGCTTGGTGTCCCTGGCTGAGGAAGAGGCTAAGGAAGGAGCTAAGGCAGTCTTGGCAGGAGGACTGCTTGGGAGGCATGCCCTGGCCCTGCTGCTGTGGGGATCTGCATGTGTAGCTAGGGGACAGGGACAGCGCTTGCTTACAGCTCCCGGGAGACAGGGATGGTGTTTGTGCCACGTGGGCACCTGGGACGTGGCTGCAACTCTCGGGGTCTTCAAGAGGAATTATGTCTAAAAATAGTAATAGAGCTGCCTTTGGAGGGGCTTTTCACTTTCCTCGGTGTCGCAGTGACATCTATATGCAGTACGCTTTTTGAGGTAACACCTCAGTTGTTTACTTTTCAAACTGGTCTCCTTGTTTTATAGCATCTTGATGCTGGCATCAGTTTGAGACACCTCTTGTATAAAATTACGTAGTTAATTCCAACTGAAAACCAAGAGCTTCATTCAGCTGCACTGTGGTCACCAAGCTGGCTGGAGCCACGTCATATTGGAGATGCAGAGATAAGCTCCTTTGGGTATGGCACTGAAATACCAACTGCTGTCCTGCTGAGATGTGGGCATCTGCTTAACTCTTAGGCTCATGGTGTGTAAATATAGACCATGTATAAATATGTAAAGCCGAGCACATGCCTTGGCCTCTGCAGGACTTAAACCATCAGATGCAATGTGGAGTAGCCTGAACTGAAATGGAAAAAGTAACTATATTTTCATTCTGTCTAAAGGATATGTTGCAAGAAACAAACAGTGGGTTTTAAAAACTGACTATTCCACAACAGTTGCGTTTCTTTTGGTGCTCAGTGATATACCTCTGCCCATGTGTCTGTAGGCATTGTGGAAGTGCTAGCCTCTGAACTGTGTTTATGGAGCAGCTACCCATCAGGAATTGACCTGGGGGTCCTACAGAGCTAAAGGCATGAATTATGACAGCCTGCGAGACATGGATCCTTAATTGAGGTTTCGCATCCTTCGTATGTCAGCGGCAGAAGGGGACTTACCAGTTGGTTGGATTCACAAAGACAGCGGGTTCAGGAAGATGGGTATACAGGGAAGAGAGACCAGACGGAGCGGTTCTTCTTGTTCCTGCTATCCACATTCTCGATCTTTTCAGAGCCTGCTTTTTCAGCAACAAACATGCCTGTGCTGTTACTTGGCTTGGTGGTTTTTGTCTTGCCAAGTGAAGAACTGATCCTGAAAGGTTCCTGTGGGGTACTGCGAGGAGCCTCCCCCTGTTCCCTCTGTAAGGAAAAGTGGTGCTTACTGTTAGCACAGGCATCAACTCAGCCCCCGCTGACTTCAGCGAGACATGAGAGTGCTCGGGGCGGGGGGAAATCTAGCCCTAAAACTTTCCTGTAGTTTGTGCATCGTTATTTTTGGCTGTGCAGAATCAGAAAGGTCGCTTCTATTAACCTTTTCTTCTTTGCTAAATCTCAACATGGCTATTACCCTTTCTGCAATCTGGCTGCCTGGCTGAGTATGCTAATGTCTTGGGACACGTCTGTTTCCTGGTCTCCTTGGGTAGCTGTATACAGACCATCTTCCTACTATCGTCTCTGCCTAAATATCCCTTTGCAATTGGGCAAACCAGTAGCTGAATATAAGGGAAAAAGATTCTTTTACTCTCTCAATGGATTCTGATACTAACTGCATCAGTGGGCTATCGGGGATGGGAGGAAGTTGCCTTTGAAACCATCGTCATCACTGATTCAGATGCTGCTTTGCCATTGAAACAAGAAGCAAAAAAACTTCCCAGAATCTTTCCCTTCTGAGTTAATGAGAAAATGTTTGCAGCTGTAGTATGCATTACAGTATTTACAGTAGGGCTCTGCTGTAAATACAAGGCTGAATTCAATGGTGGCGTTGATCTGCAGCTTGCTCATCCCGTCTCCCTCCCTGACTCTCAGCCCCTCAAGTGAATTATGCCTTGTGTTCAGTGCAGGGCCATCTGTTTCCCTCTGTGTTCTCTCTTTTGCTGCAGCCTGATTTGAATGGAAAGGTAAGTCTAAATACATGTGATGAGGAGTGGCTCTCTTGTGCTGCAAACAGCTTGTTTGCCAGCAGAGGAGCTAAGTGATAAAAAACACTGGGTTTTTAGCTGTCCTGCAAATGCGCTCCTAATGCAAGAGTCCATTAGCCCATGCAAGAGGGGATTATTGGGAACAGAGTTGAGGGGCACCTGAGTTTTGGGATTAATTTGGCACCTCAGACGTAAAGGTCTCTTGTGACTGAGCAGCTTTTCAAAGATGCTGAAATCTGTATTATGACCTACAGCTACTGCCAGATAGTCCCTACACCCACATGTCCTCCTGATTCATGCAGAGGAGAGAGCTGTTGCTGCTATCTAGGTTTTTCTGTGCTATCTCCTTTTATGCTGTAAATGGTAATTTAATTTCCACATTTAGAGACCTTAATTAATTATGAATAAAATCATTTGTATGAATTTTAGAGCTGAAGGGTGATGGATTAATGACTCTCTGAGGCTGCTTTACCAGAAGGGATTCAGCACAGGAGTGGCTGCACCAGCCCTGCCCTGTTCTGCCCCGTGTACATCCCTGCGACATGGGATGGGAGGAGGAGGATTTCCATCCCCTGGCATCCTGGGGAGGCTGGCACAAGTTAAAGGACAAGGAAGATGCTAGCAACCATGTGGTGAGGTGTTCAGGGAGCTAGTCCACTTGAAACCATTCTTGGTGGGGCTGATTTTCACCAAGGGTTCACTTCCACCTGCACATCCTGAGCTGCGTGGGTGCAGGAGCATCCAGGACTGCAGAAAGCAGGGTCCGGCATGTGGGGTGCAGATGGAAGAAGGAATTGTCATCTCTGGCAACAGCGTGGGCTTTGACCAACCCAAGACACTTGGAGTAGCATGCATCTCAATCTCCGTTGCGCTATGGAAGTGGTCTTGCGCGCTCCTCTTCATTTTCCACTCTCTTGTGGGTACTCCTGCCTGCCTCCTCTGCTGCCCCAAGACCCCGGCAGACTCAATCGCCTGGTGCTTGCTCATGTCGAGTAGCTTGAGGCTCCCCTTGATGGTTGGTTTTAATAGGCCTGATGAAGCAGGAATTTGGTTCCAAATGCAGATTGTCATATTCTATGCACGGTCGGATTTGCTTCTTGTCCAATGGAGTAGAGTGCTGTGCAGATCAGCTCTGGTTGTCTCTTTTTGTGCCTTTTTTTCTTTTCTTTTTTTCCTTCTTCTTCTTTCTTTAGGGATCTGGAGTTCATTGAAACTTTTAGGCTTGGTCCTCAGATCTCCATATGGGCAAAGTTTCCAGCGATCTCAGCAAGCACCTCTGATTTGGCGCAAGGCTGGTTGCTTGATGCCTGCGGGCATCAATCATTTAACAGCTGCAACATTTACCAGGTGCTACTCAAATATCTCTCTTTCTCCAAGAAGTGTTTTACATTTTGGAGCTCTTTACAATTCCTTTTTTCTTTTGTTACCGTTCTGCAGAGGCCAGTGGGCCTAAAATTACTTCAGCCGCCCGTCTCCTGGCTCCCGAACAGCAGTGCCTGTTTGAGGCCTGTGTGCACAACGTGCATTGCACTGCCCTTCTGCTCTTCCCACCGGATCCTTTTTATTCTTGGGGACAGGCAGGGTACAGAGCTGAGTCCTGGTTTTGTACACCAGGCTCTTCTAGGACCGAAAGGGGTTTGTTTTCTTTTCCTGGAAGCTGTGCTTGCAAAAGTGAACAGTGAGCAGTCCGGCTCCTAGCAGTTTTATTTGGCAAAGTTTCCTACTCTGGGTCGTCTCTAGCTCTTCCTCTGCAGAACTGGTGGAAATGCTATTGTTTAATCCCAGCAGCCTTCCCGAAGTCACTGGTTTTCTGTTTCTGGCTTGTTACCTTCCCATGCACCGTGGGTATTTATCTCCAGTTAGCAATCCCGCTGGGTGATGCCTCGGCTTTGGATGCAGGTCGGGTGTTGCGCAAAGTCTGTCTGTCTGGAGGGCAGATTGCCATCAACAAGCTTCGGTATTACTATTTTTTTTTTTTTTTTTCCATGAAACAATACTTAACTTCCAGGGGTCAGCTGGAGGCGATGGTATCGTGTTGCTTGGAGTGACTGAGAAGGCAGTGACAAAGCTTTATGCTGCGTAACTTGCTTTAGCATCACCAAGTGGGATAAACAGCTTGCTCGGACCCCGAGAGCAGCAGCGAAGGCAAGCTGGGTTAAGGTTGTAAGTCCTTTATAACAAACTGTCAAAAAATAGTCTAAACAGAAGTGGTCAAATTACTCATGGGGCCCCCTGCTTTTGTATGACTTCTTCACGCTTAATCATTTATTTTCCAAGCTAATAATTTCAGAGCATTTCTTTCACAAGGTTATAAAACAGAGGCTAAGTGAAACAAATGCCAGGTGTTTGCAGAGTGTGTAGGTGAATGCGGTGGTGTAGGCTGATGTGCTCTCTGCGTTCCTGACCGTAGGCTTCAGCTGGTGCTCAGTGGGGTGAAAATTCACCTATGGTGCAGATGGGGCCAAGTCATAGGACTTCCCGATCAGTCTCCCCATTGCCCTGGCCCACCCAGCAGGAGGGAGGATGCTGGTCAGGGGGAAGACTCGGCAATGGGAGCCCCATTTCTGCCCCCTTGCCCTGTTGTGTGTCTGGCCAGAGCCCCCCTGGGCAATGCCCGCCATCCCCATTGACTGGGTGCTCAGCTCAGGGTCCCTCTCTGTTTTACTCCTGTTGACTTCTTGATCCTCATACCTGTCCGCTTTTTTTGCATATGTTGTCCCTGGCAATCAACTGGTTGCCCAAATCTTTCTTTCTCTCTTTACAAAATACAGCTTACATTGTTCTTTAACCCATCTCTGTTACTCCTGAAACGCTGGTGTTGGAGTCCAGGCTATTTTTGGTGAAAAGAAGATTCCTGATAGTAAAAGGGAGGCACAAGCTGGAAACCTTTACTGTTTTTGTGTGTATTTACCCCAGTACTTGTTGGGCTAGGCTGTTCTTAAAGTTTTCTTGAAGTTTTAAAGGGGGGGGGGGAAGCTATGTTTGCATAAATGTATTGAACTGATACACAGCCTATTCTGAAAACAAGGCATGTTCAGCTACTTGAGTATCCATTCTGGCATATAGCCAGAGCCTCTCTTACTGAATTGCTCAGCTGCTTTGTGAGCCTGGTCATGAAGGTCTGATTTACACTAGTTACACTAGTAACTGTAGTTACTACTATAACCTACACTAGTAGGTTATATTTTAGAAAAAGGAGGGGGGGAGCAGAAAAAGCAGAACTTCAGAGCTTTCCTGTCTGCATGTTCCTCCGGAATCCTGCAACTTTTCCAGCTCCTTCTTGACAATTAATGTAGTTGCTCAGTCTTGCTTCTATTTAAATCTGTAGCATTTTAACCACTGGTTTCTATAGGACAAAACTCAAGTGTCTATAACTAATAATGACACACCATAGTGGTTGTTAAAGAGATAGCGACAGGTGAGTAAAATATCAAGATGAGAAGGACATGTTTCTCTGAGGTGATGTAGCACAGTAAGCGTTGCTCTTCTTTTTCAGGGTGTTTTTTTCCAAAAAAGAAAAAAAGAGGAGGGGAAAAAAAAATGGAGGGCAAAATAGAGATAGGGGAGCATTCGCAGTCCTCCCCGTGCCACTGGAGTCCCGCCCAACCTGGACTGCCAGAGGGATAAAAGTCCCGGAGTTACGAGGTCCCGAGGAGCGCGGCAGCCTGGTGGGCGTGAGAGCCCCAGCCTGTTGAAGGGAGCAGCAGACATAGCCTGGCTGCCTGATGCTGCGCCGCTGCTCGGGCCCGCGGTTGGGTGCCGGCAGGCCGTGGGTGCCAGTGTACCTGCTGAGGGGGGAGCTGGGAAGGGAAGGGAAGGGAAGGCTGCGGGGCAGCATGGAGGCAGAAACACAGGCTGGATGATTTCTACCTTTTGCTTGATTAGTTCTGCCTGATCGCGACTAATCATGGGTCTGTAGAAAGTCCCTGCGCTCCTGGCTGGGAGAGTAATTATATCCCTGTTAGCTTTCAAAGGACAGCGTGGTTTTCCCTAACAAAACCCCGCCTGTGCCTCTGAAGGCTGTTCTTCTTTGGCGCGGTCCTTCGGGTGCCCGCAAGCGCTGGTCTGGAGGATGTCGCCTGTCGCCCGTGGGCCCTGTTTGAGCTGCGGGGCCGGTAGGTGGGCGCTGCGGGGCGGCCGCTCTCGGCCGCGCTGGGTTGCAGCCCTGGCGCCTGCCAGCCGCGGGTGCGACTCCCCGTCGGGGCGAGCGCGGAGGTCTGGCTCCTCACCTCTATCGTCTCGTGCTGCCGATTGCACGGGAGTTCGTTCAGAAGCAGGAGGCAGCTAATGCCGCAGGTCGGGAGGTGCGCGAGCTGCGTCGGGGCTGCGGCAAGACGTCTTTAAGGGGTTTCCATCGGTAGCAAAGGGGCACTGACTATTACTACGCTTTCGATAGAGGCGCGGGTTAGTCTCACTTGCTTCCCATGCTCGCACCTCCACCTCAGATCCGTCCACAATAGTCTCAATATTCACTTTGTTGACTTTTGGCCACTGCTAAACTAGCTTTAAAAAGTATCTGGAGCAAAAACGGGTCGCCTAGCAACCCGCTGCCGGAGAATGGGTCAGTGATTAACAATTATGTACAATCGAGGTTAAAAATGCAGGGCAGTCTGCAACATCGCTGCTCTGACGGCTGGAATATTTCAGCGTTAAGAAGCTGGGATTACGGTGGTGGTAAGTAAATTTATACCAGTTGTTCTGACCTCGTGAACATGATGATTCAAGGCTTTGGTGTTATGAAATTGGACTGAAGCCTCTTTTCTTTACCGGTATATTAAAAAAAAAAAATATTAAATAACCATCAGATGAGTAACATAGGCATGATCTATGTGTGTGGGTTTTTTTTGTTTTGTTTGGGTTTTTTTCCCCCCTCTCCCTCCTGAGGCTCTGGGCCTTCCCCTGGCCATATGACTTCCCAAACAAACAGAAATAGATCTGCATGGGAGGGTGGAAAATGCAGAGTCTAGCTATAGAGCAGAAATGCGGAGGGAAGGTGGGTTTCTGGTTTTTGCCGCCTACCTGAATGTTGATGCACTGTTCCTCCAAGCAAGGAAACAACAAATGCCACATGAGCTTGATGAATATGTTTTTTCTGAGCCTTATTTTGGCAACATGATCATTTTCCTAAGTCCTTGGTGATGCTTTGGTTTCTGGATGAAGAGATCCTTGGCAGCTTTTTCTCCTTTCACGGAGTAGAAAAGGAGGTGGCTCGGTTGCGATTTCATTTACCCCAATAAATGTCCCAGTACTTATCATTTCTGCAGGAACACACAGTGAGAATATCAATCATTAAAACAGCACTCCATCTCTTAGATGTTTTTATAACTCTGGCAGTGAAATCAAGGTTGTTTTGCCAAGTCATTTACTTTCATTGTTTAATCAATTTCTAAAGGCTCTTGCCTCTTTGCTTCTTTGTTTAATTGACCCTTCTTTTCAGCCTTATCCCACCTCAGCCATCATCCCAAACTTGAGAAATAAGGATCAGCTGACAGCGCCTCTTCAGCAGTCACAGGAAGTGCTGAATTCCAGGAGCCCTGACGGGAGGTGATTTATATTCCTAAGGTCTAATCTTCCATCACTGTCCGAAGCTGACAATGTCACGGGCAAGCGGGCAGCTCTTTTCCTTCACTCCCTTGACCTTCCCGCCCCTCCCCGCCACCTGCCCCCTGCTTCCACTGAATAGGCTTATTCCCTGCCAACTTAAAAAAATACATATTTATTTTTAAAAGATCCCTTTCAGGCTAACATTACGCATCACCTTACTCGCCTGCCACCACTGGTCCAAGAGAAAAATTATCTTAATGCCCCCTTCCACGAGAGTAAGAGGATGTCTTAACAAATGCTTTCCTTTCTTGGTTTTGATTATTAAATGTACTTTACCATCGTTGGCTCTTTATGGCTTTGGACTAAGTGGTAAAATCCATGCTTGAGACTTTGCAGATGCTTTTAGGTGTCATTAAGGATCATTAATATGCAAAGCAATGCCACACAACAGAGACTGCCAGGGTGGGAAATGAGATCCATCATCTGTTGTTAGAGCTGCAGGATAACTTTAGGTCAGCAGAAATCAGTTACTGGGACCGGATTTGGGCAAGGATTCCTCATTAGTATACTGAGAGAGTGTGGGGGTGGGATGGGGATGGACAAAAGCAAACCTGAGCAGCGTTGGGGTTCCTCTCATCCTCGTACTGCAGCATTGATTTGGAGCATCCTTTGAATCCTGTAGCTCTTGCAGTCACTCCAGTGTCTCCTAACTGCAGAAAGACTATGCCCAAACTTAATAGCTTGGACTACATTTGTGTGAATTGATTTAATACCCAGTTTCAGGCTATCTACTCCCTGCTTCCGTAGGCCAAAGATTTTTTTCTTCCTTCCTGGCTTCTTGATTAGTGTCTTAATTTCTGCCTACTGAGGCTTTTCCTCGTTTTGCTTGTTTGTTTGCCACCAGAGATTGATTTCGACACCCACCTACCCCGAGGCACGTGGTTGTATGGGGAGTGCTTGTGCCTGTTTGCAGCAGTACCGATGCACTCGGGCAGTTTTGCCGCTGGACTGCGTTGACAGCGGCCACTTCTCACTGCCCCACAGACGTGCATGGCAGCCAGTTGTGCGCTCAGCCTCCTAGGATGAGATGGGGGTTTTGACCCAACAAACTCCCTCTTTATTGGAAAGAAATCGAATGCTGCTGCCTGCCGTGTTTTCTGCTTGCTTTCAGTGGTACGTCATAGTTTATTGAGGCTTTCCATCTTCTGCAGTCCAGGCCCAGTTCTTTGTTAGAGGAGCGCTTTATGGCTTGCAGCATGGGCTGTCTGGGGGTGCTTGTGATGAAAGGTCTGCTGTCCATTTACCTGTGGCTATAAGATACTGGCTCAATAGCCGGCGTGAGCTTTCTTTCTTTCTTCCCTTGCACTGAAAGGCCTGGGAGTCTCAGGGCTGGGGGTGGCAGGGAGCAAGAGCGTTTCCTGCGGTCTGTTGTGGCTCAGCAAGGGAGGGAGACTGGCTGAACAACAAAGTATGTATCTCCTCTTTATTTGTTTAAAGAGCATTTCTCCACCTTGGAAAGTTCAAAAGATTATTCTATGTGCTGGTTTCTGATACCAAACAAGCTGGAAATGTTAGTGGCTATGTTAATGTTGCTTCTGGCTCTCATGGCATTCACTTTTGAAGAATAAAAATTGTTTTAATGTGCTCGGCATGGGAGCTTTGATTTTAAAATGAATGCTGTCAGCCGTATTAAAAAGATGATAAATTAAATTGAAAACATGTCTTTGTTTCTAGTAGCAGCACTCAGGTTATGCCACAAATGAGAGTACAAGCAGAATCATTTAAAATGCAGGTGTTTGCCCCTGCTGGTTCCTACCATGCTGTGCTGCTGTTCGCACTGCGTTGTCCTGTGGTCACTTTCTGCTGGTGGTGAAGCTGTCTCCCCGTGTGGTGGCTCCTGCTCACCTGGGGCACCGGCACAGGTGATGGCAGGACTTGCTGTGTTATCCCACGTGGCCTTTCTCCAGGTCCAGGTCTGTTGCTCCCTGCTCTCTGCCATGCCACGGGAGGGAGCCCTGGGGGGGTCCCCAGGAATCCTCAGCACGTGGTTCCCCTTGGTATCACCAGGTCTGACTTGGATTTGCACCGGCAGCGGTGAAAGCCCTGGCTGCCTCCAGGCACAGGGATGCCTATGAGAGGGCTGTGCCCAGGCTGCTGGCTGCTCCCCTTGAGTCCTGCTTTTTGGGCTATTTTTGCCTGTTGCTGGTTGCTTTATATGCTCATTAAAAGCAGTGGGAATTCGTGGGTAAAGGGGAAGACAGAGCTTACTCTCTGTTACATTTTCTAATAGATTTGTAGATNCGGCATCTTGGCTTTGCCGTATTTACCGTGGATACTTGACGGCTCCCGTGGCTATTGCCAGGCTGCTGCAATGTAAGGGTCTGGGCTTTGGATGCCTGAGCTTTGAGATTGGCAAAGGGATTAGGGAGAAGGATGTATGGAGGGGCATCCTCTTCAGAGAAATCACTGCTCTCTCTGTATCCTATGTAATAAATACATGTAGAGGCTTTCCCTAAAATACTGTGTTTTTATGGATTCTTTCTGTTTGTGCTTAGCTTCTTGCAAATATGCTGCCTGCTCTCTTGTCCATTTCTGATACTATTTAGGAGCAGGAACTTGAAAATAATTCCTTAATAAAGGGTAGGCATCTCCCAGTGGGTGTAACTGTCCTGCAGAAGCCATGCTTATCCCATAGGCATGTTTTGATGGTAGGTCTAGATACTGGTGTCTCAGCACGCAGGTTAGATACAGAGAGCTGTTACTGTAAGTGAGAAATATATTCCTTCCCGATAAATGCACACCTGAATCTCCTCATTGCTGGAGTCCTGTGCGGTACTGGGGGTTGTGAGCCTGAAAAGAGTGACTTTTGTTATTTTTTTGGGTAAAAGGAGAAGCTGATTACTCTGATATGGGGGGATAAGACAGTGAGTTTCTGTCTGTTTTCTACTACTAAAACACTGTTTCTATGGCATTTTAACAAAATCCTGTCCTTCCCATCTCTCTCATCTTTTAACCCTCTGCATTCCTGTGCCCTGAAGGGAGGGTGATGAAAAATGTGGATGACGGTGGGCTTAAGAAATTTTTTGTTCTTAAAAATAGCAGGGATTTAAGTAGGATTTTAGAAATCTCAACTGTATTTTAATTTGGTTTGTCAAAGTGTAATTACCGCGAATGAGGTAAGAAACTAATTTAAACACAGCAAGTGTAGTGGAGAATCCAATTTTCAGAAATCAGTGGAAATATAATTGGAGTCATTAAGTGCTGACTTCAGTAATTAAGAGTCGGTTTTTGACGTTTCAGGCTTGTGTTGCTAATCGTCCATGGAGAGGGTAGAAAAATATTTTGTTAGCTGCGAAATTGGTCGCTCCCTAGATCCATGTAGCTAATGGCATGAACACTGGTGGCTCGGGTGAGCCCGCAGCGTTCAAGATTTGCTTCCTTGGGTCCCAAGCTCCTCGTTCCTCCCTGCCCGCTGTTGCCCACAGCGGGGGACACGTTTTGGGGCCGCCCTGTGTGCTGGGGTCTGCGCTCCCCGCTGCGTGGGAGGTTGGTGCTGCCTCTGCTACTGCTGGGCAACTCCTCGTCCTGAGCCCGGAGGAGCCCCCGGGGCCTGTACCCCGTACCAGGGCACCCTTGGGGTGGAAAAACCTGTCTGTGGCTGGGCAGGCATGGGTTGCAGCTGCTCCATGTCTGGCCTTGGCAGCCGAATTGCCCCCCCTGGCTCTTGGGTCTTCTCCGGTCCCTGGCGTAGGAGCTGGGCTGGTGCAGGAGCTGCTCTGTCTCGAAACGGGACCTGGCTAATGCTCAGCCAAGGTTTTGGTAG
Organism: Scopus umbretta; assembly: GCA_013400535.1. Taxonomy (NCBI): domain Eukaryota; kingdom Metazoa; phylum Chordata; class Aves; order Pelecaniformes; family Scopidae; genus Scopus; species Scopus umbretta. The sequence goes on from VZTL01063117.1 coordinate 11,584, forward strand.
CAGGGCGAGCGGCTACCAAGGGGCATTGCTTCCTTGATAGACGATGCTGTGCAGTGCTGTGTCACAGAACACGGAGCAAAAGCGAGTCCTTTATGATAGTATTCAGGAGAAGGATTTTTCGAAGCCAGAGATGGATGCCCAGCTCCTTAACCTATCTTGCTTTCAAACTTTGATCCTGGATTGCAGGTCCATCTTGATAAAATAACTGGATCTCTCTACAGACTTGAAGTGCTGTTAAAGTTATTCATAAAAGAAATCAGTGGTACGAGAAGTGCATCCTTGTCACTTCTTGTTTGCAAAATTATCTCTAAGAAGTCGGGATGTTATGCATTTTTAACTCCTGCAGTTCAACCAAGATGCTAGGCGTGCTTTTCTGATGATAATGGAGAAACGCTAGGCACGCCTTTCTGATAATGGAGAAACCATAAAAAAACCCTGATGTGCTGATAGTTATCATCACATAAAACAAGCCTTATGTTTACTTTCCTATTAAAAATGCTAATTTTCCAGAGCAATGGTATTTATAAGGCTTTTTTTTTTTTTCCCTCCATTTTGTTGTTTTCCAAAACCCCAGATAGTGCCCTTGTTTGGGCCTCCAGCGTGGAAGCTGATGTGACAGCTTTTGTGCTTTTGAGCTTTCACACCCACAAACTCACTCATCGGCAGCTGAGATCTCTTGCTCTGTGTTTGAGTTTTAATCGTCTTATGGCCCGTCGGAAGCCAGCGCTCAGCTAGGAAGTTGCTTAAAATGTGTTTTTTTTTTTTAAAACTTTGGCTGTGCTCATTTCTTAGGTGTGTGAAAACCACTGGCAGTTTAAACATTTGTTTTACCCAGAAATCCCCTTTTTTCAGTTGCACTGTTTTTCACAGTGCCTTGCAAAATTGCGTTTCCCTTCTCTTCCCGGGGGGGTCTGACCTTTAAAGCTGAATGGGTGGTTTCTCGTATGCTTGTTCATGTTGTGCTAGACATGGAGCATCCTCTGAAAAGCATGGGATGCTCTTTGGGATTGGGCAGCTGGGGTTGGGCACCTCAAGGGAGTGCTCGCGGGAGCAGCCTCTGCCACCCAGCTGCGTTCAGCAGGCATAGTCTTGGTGTCCCTCCCCTGTCCCTTTGCAGCCGTGTGGTTTTCTGGGTAGCACACTCGGAATACCTGGCAATGGCTGAATGTGGTATGACAAAAGCCAGAGAAGCAGTTTACATAGCTAGAACAGGTTGGAGAAATCATGCCAAGCTTTACTGACCAGGCTGGCTAGAAAGGACTGTCGCACTGCTGCCAGGTCTTCCATATACCCAGCAAGCTGCTCTTGTGTTTGGTGAGGGGGTGCTTCCAGGCTGGGATGTGAGCTGGGCTTTCCGTAGGTTGTTCTCCTCCTCTCCCAGGCACTGGGCACCCAGCTAAGCTCCTGCTCGCAGCTGCAGATTAGAGGAGTAATGAGGATACGCTTTGCTTTAGGCATAATTTCTTTCCTGTTACTTTTCCCTTCCCTATTTCCTTTTGTTTTATTTCTTTAGACAGCCTGTGTTGCTGCCTAATTGGATTACTAGGTCACTTACCGACTGAATGTGGGCCGTACAGGGTTGGGACCGGTCCCTGAGGCTTAGCAGTTTGGGGGGCTGATGTGGGCTGGCAGCCTGCTAAGCCGCTACAGTCCCGTGGGGCCTCAGCAGAAAATGGCATTTCCCACCAAACCCTACAATGGCCGCATAAAGGAGCGGATCTATTCCTTTGTTGCACCTGGATTTTTAGCTTTAGGGAGGAAAAATTTTAAATTTTTTTTGTGTTAAGGTGTGCCGTGCGGTGCATAGCCTCCAAGTAGGACTGGCCATCTTCTGGGAAACGCATCTGAATGTGAAACCTTGAATGCAGTTCAGATGTTTGCATATTCCAGCTCTTACTTAAAAAGTGTGCTCTGTATCTTAAACAGAACACCTCCTTGCAGTTTCCATGGTAAGCTCTCCTCCATCATTGAATAACAGTCATAAATGGTTACATAAAACACGAGCAAAATGCCGCACCATAGCTGAAGGCTGCACTTGTCAGCTCTGTGTTTGCTCTTCGCGCAGGGGAGCGTGCTGGTGCCTGGTGGTGAGGCTCAATGCGGGGCACAGCCTTTTGGTGCATCAGCCCTGCACCCCCGATCGCTGGAGCCCAGCTTTCTGGAGAGGCTTCTTGTGTTCGTCCCAGAGCCGCCCCACGACTTGTCTCCAGACCCTTCTGTGACGGAGAAACCAGCTGGAGGAACGGTGAAGGCCGACATCTGTTAATGGGACTACATAGAGAAAAACTCAGACCCTCTACTCCAAGGTTTCTCTCTGCAGAATAGTACTGTCAAACTCTCTCTTTCTGGACCTGCTGTATTCACCTAGAAGCTGTTAGACATTTGAAAAATAAGAGATCTTGCCAAGGTGAGCACAAATAGTGTGTCAGACCATGTTTTTAAAACTTCTTTTTTTTTTTTTTCCTTCCTTTCTTCAGTGACTGAAGGGTTTTCAAGAAAGAAAAAAAAAAAAGCTTTGCTACTCCTGGGACGAGAACTTCCGTGCTGTTCTGCCTCTTAAGTTTTTACAGTTTAAGCGTGTGGGTGTCTGTTCTGTTGTGTGTTGTCCCCCTGCCATTTCTGTGCGTCTTTAATTATGAGGATTTGAGTCTTTCTTGGTTAAAATTTGTCACCTGGACCCAGCACCTGTTTAAAAAAAACCCA
>VZTL01063118.1:0-15145 GCA_013400535.1 Scopus umbretta
CTTATGAGGATCATCTGAGGGAACTGGGTTTGCTTAGTTTGGAGAAGAGGAGGAGGCTGAGGGGAGACCTTATTGTTTTCTAAAACTTCCTGAAAGGAGGTTGTAGTAAGGTGGGTGTTGGTCTCTTTGCCCAAGTAACTACTGATAGGATGAGATGAAATGGCCTCAAGTTGTGCCAGGGAGGTTTAGAATGGATATTAGGAAAAATTTCTCTACTGAAAGAGTGGTGAGGCATTGGAACCAGCTGCCCAGGGAGGTGGTGGAGTCCGCATCCCTTGAAGTGTTCAAAAAATGTGTAGAAGTGGCACTTCAGGACATGGTTTAGTAGGTATGGTGGTGTTGGGTTAGTGGTTGGACTAGATGATCTCAGAAGTCTTTTCCAACCTTAACAATTCTATGATTCTATGAATTGTATTAGCAGGTACTAATGTATAAGAGCTAAGTGACCTGTGGTGAGGCCAGGAAGATGCAGTGACTTGAAGATCTACTAGTTGTATTGCCTGTCTGTCAAAAGCATTTTTTTTTTTTCTCGTCTCTTCTCTTCTTCATTTCCTAAGCATGAATATGAAGACTGGAGGAAATTGCAGAAGACTGAGTGGGTTGTTGCCTGATATATTTTTTTCTTTTACTTTTTAAAGCACCTCATTTTTAATTACTGGATAAACAGACCATGTATATGTATGGTTTTTGTATATATTTACTTAATACAGTGCTAAGTTTCATTTGAACTATGCTGTATGGTAATTATAAATACTACTCCATCTTTTGTTTTCTGCCTCATGAACATGATGAGTTATGACATTGTACTAAACTGAATGTATGTCCTTATATATTATGAAGTGTTATGGCTGAATTATGCTTTCAGCCAATAAGCATGGAGTACTGTCCTTTTGGTATCCTTCACCTTTGCTGAGACTTTTTATGACTTGTATCTCAGATCAAGCCTTTGAAAGGCAATTTTCTTGTTATTCACAGAGAATTGTCTATGTGAAAATGCCAGTGATAACTTCATAAATAATTTACACTGGCTCCGCTCTTTCATCCTTCCTCACTCCAACCCTAGTGCCGTCTCTCTTCCTTGTGGCAACAGAACCATTTCTGTGATCATCTGACAACATCAATAAACACAGGGAAACAAGAAAAGGTAAACGTCACCACTACTTCCCCCTGCCCCACCCCAGTGTACCATATGGTCACACAAAAGCTTGTGATGCCAAAAGCAGTTTATGGAAGGTGGCCTGGAAGGAAAAGGGAGGAGAGAGAGCATGGATAGTTCTGCTTATCCTGTGAGTATTCTGAGGTAATGCAAACTGAGTTTGTAGCAATAGTTGTTGAATTTTAATTTTGTTCTTTGGATTGTGCATTATAGTGGCGTTTTAAGAGCCATATTAAAAATTAATCCAAACAATTGCAGTGTGAGGGGATATATCCAGAGCACCCACTTTTGGGCAACTTATTTAGCTACCTAGTTTCCATTTGTTCCTCTTACCTTGTCCAGGTTAGAATCCCTTTGTTAAGGTGTCTGCACTGGATTGCACCTTGGAGAAGTTTCCTTCTCTCTGTAGTCCATGGAGAAGATGCAGATGCTCCAACGGGGGCCCTGAAGGCTCTGCTTACTAAGTATGGGAGATGTGTTCAAAGCTGCACCTGCAGTGCACAGTATCTGTAATTTCCTGAACTTGCATGAGTGATCTAATTGCCTAAAGACTACATCCTCTTGTAAAACACCTATGCTTGAGAGTTAATCATCCATCCTAAGTCTGAAACCTGATTCCCTCAAGGAAGAAAGGACTCTGGTTTTGGGCCCAGCTGAACAGAAGAGGGCAAGGGGCCAAGTTATCAAGATCAAACCATTTATTCATCTGTAGATTTAGAATTTAGGGAAATTGGTCTTGCAGTAAATTCTGTTGTTCTTACCTTATCTTTAGACTTCCACTTTGAAAGCACAGTGTATGCTAAGAGTTTGCATTGGAGCATCCATTAATCACTGGGAAGAAGTCAATCATACAGAATGTCATTTCAGGGAGGAACAGAGACCCTGTGAGGAAAATAGCATAGGATTGAAGAATGATTTCCTAGCACTGGTTCACAAGTGTGAAAGGGATGAGTGAACACAGGAGTGCACCAAGGCCCCTAACTTCTGAAGTTTGTAATGTTTGATCTTTATGACTCTGATGTCGGTAAGTTTTTTTTAACAAGCAGTCAAGAGTTGGGATGGAGGAGAAAAGGGACAATTAGGGTCTTTGTAGGATTTTTTTTTAATGTTTGCAGATCATTTTTTTAAACTGGAATTATGCAATGTGTCATAAAACCAAATTTTGGATTCCCTCCCAAGTTTATTCTTTGCATTCTATCTGATGCACAAAATCTATGGCCATGTTAGATATGCTGGACCATCCTAAACCCATTCACAATGTTACAATCTTGTTCAACACCTCAGATGAGAGAGGATAAGTGAAAACAGGAAGATACCAGTATCTTAAACCTCCTTACTTCTGCATCTGAGTGAGTACTCCGTAGGCGATTTCAGAGCAACATAAAAAATGTTAACGCTAAATCTTTATGTTTTAAACTCATGATATTTTAAACTAATTTGGCATACTTTGCATGAACTTAGTAGTAGAAGACCTTGCACAGTCAGCTACAGTGGTGTAGAAAACTTCTGATAAGCACTGTCTGTTTCCACCTTCCAAGTGAAACCAGATCATTAAAAGGCTTGCCAGTCCTCTGTATCTACCAAGATATAAGGCAGCATGCTTAGTCATGCAAGTGAGTCTCCACCCTCTCCAATGTGCTATTTTATTCTTGTCAGGCATCAACTTTTCCACAATGCAAATGATTGATGTGTGAATGCAAAATGTTTGAAAACAGTAGTACAGTCTATTTAGGCATGCCTGTGTTCCTGTAAGTATATGTAGACGTGGCAACAAGTTATTTAAAAAAAAAAAGGCAAAAGAAAAGAGTACTGTGAGGAGCAGAAGAGGCAGTGTAGTTCCCAAGGAAACTAATTTTTCTCTTTTTGTTAAACCCTAGAGCTTATGTAGGCAAAGAGCAATCCTCACATCTCCACAAATGCATTCTTATTTTTAAGAACAATCTCTGACATTGGCTAACCTTTTTGTTCAAGATAGAATTTGTCTGTTTTAAGTGGCAGAGATTGATGTTTCCAGTGATGAAGGATTATGTACTTTATGACTAGTATGCTCTCTTTAATCCAATGTAGTTCACTTCTTGAAATTTTACTCATTTTAGTGGTACCTCCCAGAAGGCAAGAGGGATTTTAACAAAGTCATATCAGAATGCAAAATCAGATATACTCATTCAGGTATTTTAGTCTAGTCTTTTTTTAATATAAGCCACATAATTGCTACTACAAAATCCCACACATGTAGAACAGTGCTAATGTTAATAAGTTATATTACTCAAATACAGTACAGCCTTATTAATTCTGTCACCTTTAAATAGCAAACATTATGATTGCGATCACAAATAGGTGATTCTATTCATATTCAAAACCAGCCTCATTTCCTGAGCTACTTGTATTCCATGCAAAGTGTGTGTGTATTTAACTTGCAATAGAGGAGAAACTGATATTCATTTCTGACTGCAAAACCACGTTTGCCCTGCATAAACAAAACCTTACTGTCCTTTCTGTAGTGTGATTAATGTGAAGATGGGAACAAAGAACCAAAATTCATTGATCGTTTTAAAGCTACCTTAGTTGTTCCTGTTGAATGCTTGCTTTTCTTGCTTTTAGGAACTAACTTATAAATGCAGTGGTCATATGTAGAGTAACTGAGCTGGTAGCAAGGACAGTTTGCAGCATCCAATTTGAAAACAAATTTAAGACAAGACGAAGAACCTGCCAGAGGCATTTGCATTTTTTTGAGATTCTTGCATATGTCTTTTCAGCCTTCTGGAGGACCAATGGACTTCAATGTGAACTTGTAAGAACACTTAAGTGGGATTTTGATCATTCATCTGTTGTTTACAAGGACCCTTAATTTGCTTGGTAGCCTCTTGCTAGATTTTGGTCAAAGACATTTCCATGTTAATGGATAAGACTAATCCACAGGGAAGTGAGTGAATTGTCACAGGGTCAAACTGTGGCTGGCTATATAGTGAGAAAGAAACATAGCTGTTGTATTGGGTTTGCATGGCAAAGTTTTGGTAGCAGGGGGCTACAAGGGTACCTTCTGTGAGAAGCTGCTAGAAGCTTCCCCTATGTCCGATAGAGCCAATGCCAGGCAACTCCAAGATGGACCCACAGCTGGCTAAGGCCGAGCCCATCAGTAATGGTGGCAGTGCCTCTGGGATAACAAAAAAAGACTTCTGGGGAGAACAGCAGCCAGAGAGAGGAGTAAGAATATGTGAGAGGAATGACTCTGCAGACACCAAGGTCAGTGAAGAAGGAGGGGGAGGAAGTGCCTCAGGCACCAGAGCAGAAAGTCCCCTGCAGCCCATGGAGAAGACCATGGTGCAGCAGGCTGCCCCCCTGCAGCCCATGGAGGTTAAGAGTGGAGCAGATATCCACCTGCAGCCCATGGAGGACCCCAAGCCAGAGCAGGTGGATGTGCCCGAAGGAGGCTGTGCCCTCGTGGGAATCCCGCACTGGAGCAGGCTCCCGGCAGNGGTCAGAAGGTGGTGAGCAATTGCATTGTGCATCACTTATTTTTTATATTATTATTATTATTATTATTATTATTATTCCCTTCCTTTTCTGTCCTATTAAACTGTCTTTATCTCAACCCATGAATTTTCCTTTTTTTTTCCTGATTCCTTCCCCATCCCACTGGGGAGGGGGAGAGTGAGCGAACAGCTGTGTGGTGTTTAGCTGCCTGCCAGGTTAAACTATAACAGCTGTCTCAGACATCTTTTCCAACCTTAATGATTCTATGATTCTATGATTTTCCTGGAGAACATTAAATCTGACTACAGTAATATAGGTCCACCAAATCAGCAATATGCTAGTGGCAGTACACTAACAATATTTATACCTCCATACCTGTGCTTGCCTTAGTCCAATGCAGTGAGCAAAACAAGAAGTAAAATCCAAGATGCCAAGAACCCCTGGCTTAGAAAAATGTCCAACAGCTCATTATGGACCTTAAAGTCTGTTACTATGAGTCTCTAATGCTGCTTTAGTGCTCCATTCCCATCAGAATTAGGAACACTGTTTAGCATCATCTGGTGACTTCCATATCTATATGAATCTTTTGCACACTGCCTAACAGACATTGATCAGTAATGGGCTAGATACTTTATAACTGTTCTGGCAGTACCAGTACAGAGTAATAACACAGAGACCACTGTCCCTTTAATAAAATAAAGTTTTTGGAAGATGTGATCAGGGTTGAGAGACAAGGAGCCATCTAGTCCCATTAATTGCCTTCATTTGGTAATATGAAAATGTTAATAAAAATAAAGGGAGTGATACAAGTAGGAAGAGCAACATTACTGCTTAGGGCAAATTTGTGCTGTAAAATTTCATGTTTGTACTTGACGATAACCTTTCATATAGTCAGCAATTTCATGGTCATATTAAATCTAGAATTAACCAGATCACACAGCAGATTGAAAAGTTAGAAATTTATTAGGACTTACCCATGGATCCTTGAAATAAATGAGAGCATTTTCATCAACTTTTGTGGACTTAGAGTCAGGCTGTGAATGCAGAGATAAAGTCAAAGTAAACTTGGCCTTTTTGTTAGGGTTTTAAAACACTACTGTTACTTTACCTGTTCTATCATTTTACCCTGTTACAGACTATGTTTTGTACTAGAAATACTGTTTATCAAGGAAGTATCCAAAAGCATGGACTATTACAGGATTTTCATTATGCCAGATGTCTTTCATATACAGAATAATAAATCATGGTCTCTTCAGTTCACAATAAAGCATTTCACTTCCAACTAATATTAAATGAAGTTTAGACTGCACTTGTACCAGCAGAGTATGTAAGGGCAGGAGAGAGCTAGATATATGTAGATATTTCCAAGATCAGACCTAAACTCAGAACATGAACAAACTCTTTTCTAGTTCCAGCACTGGCAAATTTGTACTGAGAAAATGCTGTTAACACAGACCTGCCCTTACTCAGACATGTAGTTTGGTGCACCCTAAATACTTGCACTGATTTTGAGAGGATTCATTATGGACTATTCTCTCAGGTTGGCAGAAAATGTAGAAAGGAGGCATAAAAAAAGAGAAAAAGGGAACAAAACACTTTCCCTGGTAAAGAAATGTAAAACCACAGTACAAATATATTAGGGAATATGTGTTTTAACTGCTTAGGAGATCTGGATCAGAGTAGAGGTCCCTAAATTATTTCAGTGCCTGTCCTCCACATTTCAACTATAATTTTTTTTTCCTTCCTAGGACCGAAATGACATCAGTTTAAGCAATTCTGTTACAGTAGTAAAAATATCAGTTGCTAATCTAAGCTTTTAAACATCATAATGCCATATGATAATATAAGAAGTCTAGAAGGCAAGCACAGGTTTTTCACTTATAAGTCAAAGTATACTTAAAACACTGAGAATCCCATACTTCCATGATTTTTATTTATATATGAAAAGCAGAGATATTCCAAAATTAAAAACTATTTTTAAATATGCTGTTCTTTTCAAAATAAAACAATATGTAGAGAATAAAATCTTTGGAAATTTTGTTTTCTTAAAATTAAAGGGAGCAAAATCTTTATAGGACTCTCAAGCTGACATTATCTTATGGAAAAATACTCTTTAATTTGGAAAGCGAAAGATTTAAAAAAGAAAGGGTTTTGGAAATGAAGTATTTTTCAAAATCAAGTCTGAATTGCATTAATCCAGATTATTTTGTGTGTGAAGTTTATGTCTGATTTAGGTTAACTTTAATAACTTTATAACAAAATTTGGATTTTGTTATTGTTGTTGTTCTATTCTTTGTTCTCTAACACAGATAAAGCCTAACATTACCTACAGAGATGGTGCTATATGAACATAGCATTATTTTCTCTTTTCACTTCAAAAAATAAAGTGACTCCTTTTTCTTTCAAAAAATTCAAGTCCTGGTTACAAATTAGCATGACAATTAAAGCTGCATTTCTCCTAGGGGCTTTTCTAAACTGGAATCTTGCCTTGAATTACTTGACTGCCATGTTGTCACAGTAGAAACTGTGGCTGGAAATGCTAGGACATCCCCAAGTAAGAAAAGAATCAGGACGCAAATAAAACTCAAAAATCTGTATCATGGAATGGACTTTTAAACAATTTTCAGAAAAACCTTTATAAATTCATTAATTGGCATTTAATTAGCCTGTAGTAGGAAATGCTAATGCTAGGTCTTGTCTCAGCTTCAGTCATTGACTGCTGAAGTCAGGTATAGCATATTGTGTCCTGGGCCCCAGGAGGATGAGGTTGTCCACACATGCCTCTGAAGCCTGTTGGGAGGCCTTAGAGTCCTCTTGGACTTCCAGGACAGCCAGGTAGTTTCATAATTGATCTGATATGGATAGTATCCTTGCACATTTGCACGTCACTCATTTTCACTTGCAACTTAAGCAAGCGTAGAACAGGATTTCTCATAATCCAAAATAAACCCATACATCTCTTAAAAAGAGTGCAGCTGTAACCCTGTTTAGTTTTTTTCCACTAGTGCTTAATAGAGAAAAAATTTACCATTACTACTTTTTGGATCCTCATAGTACAAATTCATTGTACAACTATCGGAGCTGCCTTTATAGATGTCACTTAAGTGGGACAGCAACCTGAGGGACTGACTGCTGGAGACTACTGCGAGTTTGAGTAAATTCAGCATTGAGAAATAGCCAATCCATTGCCATGGGGAGACAATCTTTTAGTGCTGCTGTTACTTTCTAAATGCTATGACCTGAATCAAAGCCTGATTGTAAAGGCTTCAGGATTTTGGCAGGCATGCTGTTTTGCTGTAGCTTTCCTGGCATTGCTTTCTCAGTGGTTTTACCTATCAGTGAGAGATGGACTAGAAGTCAATTACATTCCCACTCTTTCCAAGAGGGCAATTCAGAAAAATGGAGCCTGAAACCATACTGTTCCTGACCTGTAATTTGTAAAAGCCCTTTGGTTTTTCATATGTCCTTTTTTGTTTGTTTGTTTTGCAGCTCACTGTAGCAATTTCATGAGAACAGCAGTCTTTAGGGATTTTTTGGCCCAGTCTCCCACACTTGAGAGGTTTGGATGGCTCAGATAAACATGTACATTTCTGAGGCCAAAGCCTCCTACACTCACATACTTAGAAATTACTAACTGAAATACAATATTGCAGGGACAGCAGACATTCTCTTTAAATGCCACCTAGATTAGTGGTGATGCTGCATATAAGTAAAGTGGGTGGGGAAGAGAGTGAGTAGGCTTTTTGAGCTGTGTAGGTCTGTAGGAAGAGGTTATAGCTAAGCAAATGTGTCATTAATGTTTAATAAACGTATCTTACCTACCTCATTACTGTTAATTTCTTAAAATGAAACTAATCATAGTTCTGTATTCATGGGTCATCTTTGCCTGGCAAAATGCCTCCTTTTTTCCTACTCACTCTATTTATGAAGCAAATGACTGACACAACCTATGTGGAGCAAAATAGACCATTCAGTAAAAAATCTTTCCCCTCCTTGCTGTTAGAGAATATAAAATTCCATTAAATTTGTTTTGATTTGAACATGAATTCTTTGTCAGTTCTAAAGACTTTAGTGTTCTTTGATATTTCCTTGGGAAAATGACAACTGAATTTAGGTAGAAAATTTATAACCCTCTTATTGCACAGAGAAAATTTTAAAAAAGGGGGACAGCAGCTCAGTAGTGACAGCCTTTATTCTGGTGCTATATAGGTCAGTGGATTATATTTGACAATAGATGTCTGTAGAAATGTACAATCTCTCAGTGTTTTTGTGTTTTTAAGCAGAAAGATTAAATGTGTATGTGTGTAAGGGTGGATGTGGTTACACAGCCATGTGTATGTAACAAATATAGAATCACAGTATCCATTAGATTGAAAGGCACCGTGGGAGGTCTCTAATCCAACCTCCAGCTCAAAGCAAGGCCAACACTGACCTGAGACCAGATTGCATAGGGCTTTATCCTCCTGAGTCTTGAAAACCTCTAAGGTTGGAGACTGCATAACCTCTCCAGGTAGCCTGTTCCACTGTTTGACTGTCCTCACAGGGAAAAAGTCTCATCAAACTGAACCTCTCTTGTTTCAATTTATATATGTTGTCTCTCATCTCCTACACAGCCATCCAGTCCCCAGCCTGTATTGCTACAGCGTTAGTCTGCTCAAAGTTGCCAGAAATGACATTTGTCCTTGTTGACTTTCCTGCAGTTCCTGTTGGCCCATTTCTCCAGCCTATCTTCCGCTCTCTGAATTTCTGCCTTGCCTCTGAACATACTGACAGTTCACCTCAGTTTGGAATACTCTACAAATTCGATGAGAGGGCACTCCATCTCCTCCAGGTAATTGATAAACATATTAAACTACTATAAGCCCATGTGGTACTCTGCTTTTAGCCAGCGTCCAAGTGGAATACGAACTGTTTACCAATACCATTTTGAACAATTATTTACCTGTCTAGTAGTCCATCCATCTCGATCACAGTGTTCTAACTTGGTCTTAAGGATGCTATGAGAGACCATGTGGAAAGCCTTGATAATGTCAAGGTAATCGACATCCACTGTCCACTCCTCATGCACAAATCTAGTCATTTCATCATAGAAGGCAATCAGGTTGCTTTTGCCTCATTCATCCTTGGAAAACACATATTGGTTATTTCCAGTTACCTTTTCATTCTTTCATCTACCCAGAAATGTGTGTCAAAAGGACTCACTCTATGACTTTCTGGACACTGAAGTGAGGCAAAGCAGCCTGTAGATCCCCAAGTCATCCTTCTTGCCTTTTTTAAGGATGAGTACCACATTTGTTTTTCTTCAGCCATTGTGGGCTTTCCCTGATTAAATGACCTCTCAAAGATGATAGAGAGTGCCATAGTGACATCTGACAGCTTTCTTAGCACCCCCAGATACATCTCATCAGGTGCCATGGACTTGCATAGGCTGAGATTTCTCAATCAATCATTGACTTGATCCTTTTCCACTCCTGGTAGATTGTCTCTCCCTGGACCTTATTTCTGTGAGACTTTGTTGGTGAAGACCAAGATAAAGAAGGCATTGAGTACCTTCAGCTTTAATGGTGCTATTTGTTATACACATAAATATTGCAACAACCAGGAATAAAGTGTGCAACTGTTGCTAAAAGTCTAAGTCCCTATGGTAAAATGTGGCCATTTTACAATAATAACTATATTGTCTAAAGCTTCCGTGTTTCTGGAAATAAGGAACTAAAGCGGGTAACATTTTTAAAGCTTAAAATATGCAAGCCAGAAGTAGGATTTTCTGCTGGCCTTTTTTCTAAGGGTTGAAGGAGTCTCTTGCTGTTAATTTTCCAAGCCAGCCTTTTCCAAAGGACGTTCTCACCTTGTGTAGAGTTCAGTCAAAGCAGAACATGTTATTGAGTATGTTGTCTTCACATATGTATCTGACCTATTATCTGCATTATTTATCCATATGTATGCGCATTTACATATATATACATACACACTTACATACATATGTATGTATACACACATACAAATTTCTATATACTTGTATATAAAGGTGGGTGTGTAGTACCTGCTCAGAAGCACAAGGGAGGTAAGGTTTGAGCACGCTTTGAGTCAACAATGAGTCCTGGAAGGGTTGAGCATGGCACAGTTAAGGCTTTTAATGTTATAACTTAATTTGCCAATGAGTATTCTGAGCTTCTATCTCTGTAAGCACAACAGGGATGCATGAAGCCCAATCCAAGTTAATCTAATAAGCATAATAATTACAGGTAGGCACTGGTTGTGGGGCTTAGCATGCTTAAATATTGTCTTAAGACCACCTATTAACCCTGCAATATAAATATAACCAAAGATCTATGTCCTTATACAGCTCTGAGAGTCTAAAAGACAGTACAACAAAGCGGCAATGGAGAGGAAACAAAATGTGCCAGCCAAGTTAATGTCCACAAAATGCTTCTGTTATATTTGGGGGAGAAGGGAATTTAAGATATTGGAAATTCTTTCTCATGTGGCTATTCATCTGTCCACCTTTGTTTGCTGGCCTTTTTCTCTAGGCCTCTAGGGCTCCAGGTGTCTTAATGAAACTATTGTGAAACATTATAAAACCTTTTTATGAGGAATATTTTTCCTTTTCCAGTTACATCTGAAAATGATTGAAAAATATGTACTAGCTGAATTATGCAATCTCCTATATTAATGAGTCTGAAAAATATTACAATGATTTTGTGATGAAAGTCTGACATAGTTGCAATAAAGTACCCCTGTTGCAGGTATACTGCCACTGTGTGAGAGGTTTTGACAATGAAATGATACATTGAGAAAGTATCTGTGTAAAAGACAAGGTGATGATATGTGTAGGGCATGACCAGGATAAATGTTGAGATTAAATTGGTTTGGCAGTTTAAAGTCAACCTTCAAGATATGTCATGAGCTGAACAGCACCCCCAGGAACTATCAATCTGTATTAAGATTCATGTTGAGATTCAGATCTCAGTGAGATTTCATCAATCCGGATCTCATTTGCTGTGCCATCATTTCCTTTTCAGATGACAGCAGAGCATCTATTCCAAAGTTGAGGAATAGCTTGTCTATCTGCTAGCTTTTGTGCACCTGTGCGCAAAAGTTTCTAATATTGGATCAGAAAATTTTTCTTCTTATTGCAATAGAGAACATACTGCAAAGACTGCCATTGTTGTTGTACGATAAGGAAAATGTGGGTTGTAGAAAATCTGGAGTGCTACTGTGTCTTGGCTCATCCGTATTCTGCCACCATCTGCATGCACAATGCTGTGGCCTTGTGAGTAAAGAGGAAGAAGCGATTTGGGAATTGGATGGCTCACTGTTAAAGGAACTAGCGGAGAGAGTTGCACATATACTGTCTAGCTAAACTGAATGGAACAAAACAGCTTCCCATGGAAGAGGGCTGTAAAGATAACCAAAAGCATCATGCCATTCAGCTGTTTGAAAAGGACATCCAAGCTCAGATAATGAATGTTTCCTTTTGAAGTATTTGGAGTATATATGAGAATGTTTTAAATGATAAACTCTCTTTCTGTGGAACAATGGGAGCCTTAAGACCTAAGCAGGAACAATAAATACACATTTTGTTTATCAGTGTATGTGCTTATTTTTGTTTTCGTTTTCTTTCTATACCTTTTTTATTTAGCCTACTAGTATGGAAGAAAGAGCTGATACCGAAGCAAAATGGAATTATTTTCTTCTGCTTAACCTATAACTTCCTGTACTTTTGCTCTCATTTCATCATATTCCATTACTCCAATCAGAACAAAATTGCTGCTGTTATTGAAATCAAACAAGAAAACTGTGGAGGTTTAACCTGCTAGTTTCTTCCACAGTGGAAGTCTCGGAAGATCCTAATAAAAGGCTTGCAGCATAAGAAAGATTCCTTTTGTGTGCTTGTTTTAGAAATTAATATGATGACCTGTCCTAAGGTACCACTACTGTCATGTACTAAGAATATCCTCTTTATACTGTTTATTTACAATACTCCTCAGTGTATCTAGGGATTATTAATACCTGCAAAGCTATCTTCAGAAAGAGAGAATTGCTTCTGGGATGGGATGTGAAGGGAGATGTTTTATCCAGAAGATCTTGTCTGAGAGAGGCCAAAGAGTGAATCTCACTGGTGCACAAGAGGAGCAAAAGAGCAAGCTACTTGAGCAACAACACAAAATACCTGTATTTAATATATATTGAATTTGATGGAAAGCTTCTGCTGATTTTCATGGGCATTGAGCTTGTGTTGTCAGGCTTTCTTACATGTCTGAATCTGTGTGCCTATACGAGTACTGTCCATTAACTGTGAAATATATTTTACTACCCCACATTTGCAGTTGTCATTGGAGGCACTCTACCTGGGCTTATTATTTCTTGGGCGAAATGCTGAATTCTATTCCAAGTTCCCATCTTCTATGAGAACCAGTCATCTTCTAGTACTTGGTATAGTCTCTTCTTAAGGCTTGCTTGAAATAACAAGAAAGGGAAGAAAGAAGCAAGGAATGGTAGGTTTCTGCTGTCAGGCAAGCTTTTTTTAGCACCAGTGCTGTAAACACCCTGACAGATCTGACAGGCTAGGAACTATATGCAAGGAATTGCCACCAGTGTGAGGTTTACAATGTTGATGGTCAGCAGGTTTTCTCATGGGTTTAAGGGTTGTCCTACTTAACAGTTCTGATACAGCCTGACTGCAGAATTATTCTTCTTACTGTTTCTTACCTTATACACAAATTCTAAACCCAAAGCACCAAAAAAGTAACAACACTAAATTAGAAAACATTTGAAAGGTCTACTGTTCTTAAGTGTCAGGTTAATCAGAAGTCACAGCTCTCTGAGGTGCCCAACTTCAGAATCAGGGTAGTGTTTCAGTGGATGTTTAGATTAAGCTCTCTATTCTTATTCATTACAAACCTTCTGCCAGAGATGTTTTTCAGTCTACTCAGAGGTGGAGGTAGAGTAAGTTAATGACACAATATCTCTTCTGTCTTACATCCTGAGCGATTGCTTCTCCCTGACTCCCTGGAATACCCAGAGTGGGGAAAATGTCACTATGAACCTGTTTTTTCCAGGCCAGACAAACTGTGGTAGAATTTTTGGAATTACAGTAGTGATAAATAAAATGAGAAACCCATTGCACCTACAGTAATTTTACTCTCACTATGCAGTGAAGAATTATCTGTTCCCAGTAACTTAATGTGAAACTTGTGGAAAAGCAATTCATTATGTGAAGATGAGAGCGATCTAATCCGCAAGAATAACAAACTCCATATACTAATTAAGAATCCAAGCCATCTGGCCCTTCAGCAAGACTTGCTGTATCTCCACTTGGTGCAATAAATTAAAAAGCTGCTTCTATGTGCATACTCAGGCCAAATGTATTTTCTTCAAAAATGTCTGCTGTCTTAGCCACTCATTAGGTCAAACAGGAGGTTTTTATCTTGTTTTGGTTACTGTTCTGCATCCTCCACACTCTCAGTTGACATCACCTCATGCTCGTGTAGATAATGATGTGAAACTGAATGCTTTCTTTTCACAGTAGAAAATATATCTACCCTTCTGTAGTGAGAAGTCACAGTCCTTGAGTTTCACTGTTACATAGAGGGAATTTCCTAGAACTGGCACTCTGATGATTAAACTACATTGGTCCTCAACAGTTATTCACAGCTTTACTTTTCTTCAGCAGTTGAAAACTTTGGATATATACCAAAGCTATACCTACCTCACTACTGCATGTAACCTCCAACACCAAGCTAAGCATCTGTACTCTTTCTGTGATGGACTTGCCTGAAGTAACCAGCAAATGATGGTAAGGTAGAAGTGGGACTTGAGTAGCCAAGTGCCTCCTTTCCCTCTGCATTGACAGCCAAGATATTTCTCCTTGAGTTACAGAAGCCTTGCTTTCACAAAACATAATGTCAAGCTAGCACCCATTAATCCTGTAGTTAGAGAAACCATCTTGCTGTGTTCAGAGAAAGAATTTGAATTTGGCTTTCCAGTAAGACTGCTATTGTCACCTGCTGATAGACCAGTGTGCACCAGGCTCTCCTGCTGAAGCTCTTTGATTCTGTGTAGATAGGTACCAGCAGACCACAGAGAGGAAGAGAGAAAGTACTGGGTGGCTACGTGCTGATGTGGGTGTATCAAATTTGGGATTTGATGAATCATCAGTTGTTTCTGAAAGGAAGAATCGTTTCATTGGTTTTGAGCTGTATATTAGACAGCCTGATGATTTCTGCCACTGTCTCTCTGGGTGGAGACCCCTGGCCCAAAAGGAATTTAGAACCGTATCTTGAGAGGTATGTTTTCAGCGAGTGGTGTAATGCCTGATGACACGAGCAACTTTTCTTATCTCAGTGTGAGTGTGGGAGAGACTGAAGGCAATGGAACACCAATAGTGGGGAATTAGGGCTAGTTTTCACAGTTCTTCACCCAGGAGAAATAACTACTCAAAGGACAGCTAAGCTTGTATATCCACAGCCAAAAAACAGCTGTCGTAGCAGACTTAGGTCACAGAATTCAGAT
>VZTL01063125.1:3578-36131 GCA_013400535.1 Scopus umbretta
GCAGGTGAATTGTCTGGATTATAGGGTATTCTGCCCAATTGCTTTCATAATTTTTTTGTTGTGTGGTTGTTTTTTATTGTGTCTTTGGTTTTGTGGGGTGTTTTATTTTCCTTTTTTGAGACTGTTCCACTTCAGGTATAAATACTGAAATATTTTGGGGTGTGAAGACCAGAACCCAGGTGTCCCAATTCCCAGCTGAGTGTCCCAGTGATCAGTTATTTACTCTTCTCTTCCCACACTTGTGAACATTTCAGTATCTCATCAAAGAGGAGCAGCATGCACAGGACAGAGTACTGCCGTGGCTGGGACATGCTCCTGTGCTGTGCCTGATGCAGCTCTCTGCAGGCAGAGGAGGGAACTTACACCCGGCCTCCAACTTCCCCACCTCAGCTGCTTATTGCCAAGCTCCTTTTAGCCAGCAGGTGGGTACTATGCAGGGTGCTTCCCCATGCATCTCTCAGCATGTTACATATGCCTGTTGGTTTGTGTCTCAGGTGTGTGAACACCTATTTTGTGAGTTCCTGACGTAAGGTTTTATGCAAGGCGGTGGTGCTGTCGGCTTGCAGGATAGCACAGTTTCAGTTTTTGCTTGGATTTCTAGAAACTTCTGTTGTCCTAGTACCTAAGTACATTACTGAGAATTTTTGGTTACTCTTTTCTGTGTAGACACCTACTAGTTTGCCTAAATGGCACCTTTGGTATTCCAGTGTGGACTGGTAATTACCTGAGGCTTCAGTGGCAGTGAGCGCTGTCGGGTACTACACTTTGAGGTTTCAGCAAAACAGCTTGAATCCTTAGCTTTGTATTTCTTTAGTTATAATCTTGTGCGTAGTGAGAAAAGAGGAGGAAAAATAGTAGGATAGGCATGCCAAAATGGAACTTGGGTAATAGTAATGTGATGAAATGTACTTTAAAACTATTTAGAAAAACATAAGGCTACAGGAACCTCTAGATCATCTTGTTTATTTTGTGCATTTCAGGCTATGTAACTAGGTTGATCCTTGCAATCTGAGTTAAGCTAAACTGTTTCATCATTCAGAAGACTAAAATACTACCATGGCCCAGGCCTAGACAGTAGCAATCAAGGCACTTCCTGCCCAAGATCACTTTGCTATAATGAGGTTGCTTAGTATGATGTGGACACAATTAACTTGGTGGATTATTTCTATCTCTACAACTGAAAAATGTAGAAAACCACCATATTTCCTTCTGATATGACCATTTTGGAGGCTTCATCATTGCTATTTTAAGCTCTTTTACCTTGCAAAAAAACCAGACTGGGGAACATGTAAATCAAACAGCAGTATTGCTACTATAACTGCTCTAGCTGGGTTAGCAAGGGCATGTCTCTGTGCTCCAAGAAAAAGGATTTTCTGTAAGAATTATCCTATTGCTTCAGATATTATTTTTTTTTTTAACCTGTGAAAGTGCTGTACTACAGTGGTATGGATATTTGATATTGTGCATGCAAATTAGGTTGATTAGCCCTTTCAGGAGGGGGCAGGGAATGCCGTGCATAGTTTCTCTGTCTTGGATGGGCAAGTTTCTGTGTATTTGTCTGACATGTGTACATGTATGGAGGTGAAGGGTTATTAAACAATATACTGGCATTGTTAAATATACAAAATAATTTATTTCTTAGTGTGCCCGTGTTGTGTTTTACCATAATACTGTGTGAACTTGAAGGACACCTTATACTATTTGAAATACTTCCACACTGTTATCTTAACGAATGTTGCTCTTTTCTGCAAAGTCAAAGTATATTTGAATTTAAGGGCACTTACAGCATATTTATGTCATCTTGGGGCAACCACAGGGACAACTTTTAATGTTGTAAAGCCTAAGCAACCAGCCACCATCCATAATTGTGGACTTTTGTTATTAACCCCTGTGACCAGAGTACTGCTGGAAGTAGAATGAGATGCATAAAGTATTTATTGAGAAATAATAAAAATACATTCCCCAAACAGAATTTTCACCTGCATTCTCACAGGCTGACTTTGTGAAACAACGGAATGGAAATATCAGCCTCCTGGAAACTACTGGCCGTGGGGTGGGCTGGATGTGGGGGGAGACAATAAACCTGCAGCTGAAAAGTATTGTCAGAAAAAAGGGATTAGTTTACATCTCACCTACATTTGTATAAGAAAGTTTAAGCAAATTAATTGCTCTCTTGAACTTCTAAATTCCACCAGAACTGAAGCCTGGAACTAAGATGAAATTATGTTTTGTTACGGTAACATCCATGTGTTTGTTTCAACTAAGTGTCATTTTTCTACTGTATAGATGGCTGAATAAAACCTGCTGTTGCACCTAGAATCAGGTGAAGTATTTGCAGTGGCATATGAAACTAGGCAAAATTCTGTTTCTGACAATTTTGAAAGTAGGCCTCCAATGTAGTTAATTGCAACGAACATCTTTACCACCTGATACTAAATTGTGTGATAAGACCACAGAACACTGGGGGAAAGAAAAGTGATAGTGCTATAACCATGAGAGATAATACAGGTGCAGAAATTTTGATTGATATTATTATCTCAATTGAGGGTAATCTTCACCCATCTGAAGAGGACCACCATACACTCAAAACTGATGCTGATGTTTTAGGTAGGACTTCAGTGGAGTCCAAGCATTATGTCAGCCAGCTGCACTGGGGTAATCTTGTTTGGTTTTGTGTGGTTTTTTTTTTCTTTTTTCCTGAGACCTGAAAACCAGCTGATTGATCTACTTCCACTCCTCCCTGTAGCTCACCTGTGTTGTTATAAAAGCGAGGGATGCTCTCTAGAAGAGACAAATTTTATTTTGTGTGTGTGTTAGACCTCAGTAAATTCTTTTTTTTTTTTAAATTGTTTTGACTCAGTTTCTTGTTGGTGTGTGAAAAGTGCCTGCTCTCAGAAGAAAACTTCAGATCTTCTCTGGAAAAAAAGAAAATACTCTTCCAAATGCATGTTGTCAGCTAGAATGTTTCTATTGCATTATCCAGCAATGACGTGCCGGGAAGCTGCAGTTTTGTTTCTCATTCCCTTTTCTCCAGTATGGGTGTTCCCAACAGGAGTAGGATCCCACATTTCATGAAGGTCATATACTTGTTAATTGTGGAAATGGCAGGGCGCATTGGGAACTGAGGCAGTCTGGCCAAGGAGCACGGTTATGTGCTGAGGATACCCCATAAGGCACTTAATTAAAACTCCCAGCAGGCAACATCTACATGAAAACAATTTCATTTTTGGTGCAGACTGGAAATTTCAGCTTTCTGATGGATTTTTTTTTTTTTTTTCCTCCCTTGGTAAAAGTCTATTCTCTAGTGTATTTGTAAACAGACCCCATGGATTCCATTAAAAACTTGCAAATTTCCTTTCTAAACAATGTCACTGTGGTGTTCTCACTATGTCTGCATAAAGAGAAGTGTCAGAACTTTAATGGCAATCTCTTGTGTATGCATGCATTCATTAGCAGCTTAAGGGCAAAGAGTTTATGCCTTTCTATATCATTGAAATAAGTAGCATGTAGTAGAATTGGCCTAACTCTGAGTGGCATTACTGTGTGATGTTTATTTGGTTGCTAGTTTAAAGGTATTATGGGAGCAAAAAAATGAAAAAGAAATGAAGCTCCACAGGCAGAGCAATTACTAAATAGTATTTGGATTATTATACTCCAGACTGCTGGTCTAAGGTACCATTCACAAGCCATGGGTATTTTTCCTGTTGTCTCCTGGTATCCCTGCCCTTAGCAGTCCTTATTTTTGACCTGGGAGTGAACACAATTAAAATCTTTTTTTCAGTTCTTTATTGTACCCATCTTTAAACTTGATGGGGCTTTTTAATATTGAAAATGCAAGTCAGAGAATTTAATGTTCTAAAGCCTGGGGTGGATGATTACATTTTCTGAAAATGAACCTCAAAATGAAAGGAAAGACTAATTCAAGCAGGAGTAACATTTTCCAAGTGTCTCTATTTCATGTCACAGGTGGTGTAGCCTGCTATTAGAGGTCCCGAAGCACAGTTTTCATACTGGTTGCAATAAATCACACTCATATAGTGACAAGGGAGGAAGAGGGATAAGTGTGATCACTTGAGGAGGGGAACACAAAAGCCTCAAACGGAAAATGCTGCAATAGGCATTGACCTCCTTTGGGAAGACTTCTTACTACTGTATAGACATCCTTGACCAGAAATGGGTATGGTTGAAAGTATTTTTAATCAGTAGAAAACCAAAACATTAATAATGGCAGGAGACCCTGACAGAAAGTATGAAAGCCACCTACAAGTGGTTTTGTAAGGGCTGGAGAAGACGAATTAAAGAGAAGGATCATGCTGTTGGGCATGTAAAACCTGAGAAAATCCAGGATATTCACTGGGGTCTGCATACCCAGTGCTAGGAATAGTCAGTGTTTTTGAAAAATGTGTTATCTTACACACTTAATTATTTCTTTGCTCTATTTTTTTGCTGGCAAAAACATGGCTTTGCTGAGTTCAATAGGTGACTAGCACCCATACTGCAGATACTTATAAAGTATAATTAAATAAGTAAAGCAGTAAGCAGGGCTGATGTTTTACCTCGTTCCTCACGTGAATGGTTTTATAAGAGCTATCCACATGGCTTAGACTTGTGGAGACAGGCTTTGTATTAGTGAAAAAAGGCAGAAAATTCCCATTCTGATACCTGTGTGCACATATCTGGAAAACTAAGTTAAGTGTAAGAACAGGAAGGTGATATTTCATTATAATGCATGGTGAAATACATGTTTCTTTGCCAAGATGCTTCATAGCTATATCTCACACTCCTCTATCTCCCGGTGTAATTTAATTGCATTTTTGTACAAGTGGAGGTTCAAGGCAGTATTGTTTTCCTCTTTGGAAGTTATTATATGAATGCATGAATTCAGAAGGGTGTTGCTTTAATCTTAATCACATCTTCAGCAGCATTAAACCCTTAAAATTATTTTCTGATATTATATCATTTTTTATGTGTGGGAAGAAGTTTCCCAGGTCCTCTTACAACTCCTGCCTCTACTGTACTAGCAGCTGCAACTAGAATGTTCTTTTTCTCCTTGGATGAGTTGCATGTGGATTTTAGTGGAGAAGACTGGAGCACATCTGAGCCCTGATCTGCTCCAGGGGCTGGCTGGATCTGAGTGTGCACCCCAGCCAGTTCCAGGCCTGGAGGCTCTGGACCTTTGGTGTGGTGAGGATGTCATGGAATGGTGGAAAGCTCCAGTCCTGTCCAGATGAAGACAAAGTTTCTTGCAGCATCTGCTGTCAACGTGGCTGCTGAGAAAAAGGGGATATTATACAAAAACTGTTGGCTGAGTTTGTTGTGTTATAAGCTACAGACCTTTCAACCAGTATACTGAGGATTGGAGAACTCTTGATGTTTGCTTTTCACATATTGAACAAAAGACTTTTTTTTTTTCTTTTTTTTCCCTCCCATGTGTCAAACTTGTCCCTACATCAGCCTTT
The DNA here is from genome assembly GCA_013400535.1 of Scopus umbretta. Lineage (NCBI taxonomy): Eukaryota > Metazoa > Chordata > Aves > Pelecaniformes > Scopidae > Scopus > Scopus umbretta. Next base: position 9,038 of record VZTL01063125.1, read on the forward strand.
CCTTTTTTTCCCTTTTTAAAAACATTTAGCTTTTACTTCTTGGAGGGGGGCGGGGAGGAGGGGAAGAAAAAAAAATGAAATTAAAACAACACTTTTTATGTAAGAGTTTCTTTTATAACTTGAAAACTATTAACTCATATATTTTCATAAGCGCAGAAATGTCTTCATGTCCAAAACTGCAGGTACCAGGGTGGGTGGTGTGTGTCAAAGAAATATTCATGTTATGGCTTACCATCTGTGTAATTAAGTAGCTGCCTTTATTCCCTAGTATTTTGCAGTAGCCTGTTTATTAACCAGTTATTTAGTTTTAATTGAATGAGTTCCAGTTACGAGAGGTAGTAGTGCTGTCCTTTCAATGCAAGGCAAATTAGTAAGAATCTAGGCTGCGGAACCAATTGCAGCAATGAATCCTTAGGAAACAAAAGAGTTTGAGTAAGCTAAATGATGGAGTGTCCTGGGCATCAGGAGAAAGGACAGGCTCTTGGGAGAGAAATGCATTGAGGGATGTCAGTGACATGGACACCACATGTGGCTGGGAAACTCCCCTACCATGAGCTGTGAGAAGGCACAAGAAATGCTGTGATTCATATGTGATTCCTCTTTTCTTGTACCACTTCCAAGGCATCTGCTTATGGCTACTGTCAGTGACAAGGTACTGGACTAGGTGGACCTCTGATGGTTTAACTGAGAACGGTGATTTTCATGCTCTTAGAGCTGTTAAAGCTTAGTTTGGATCTGGACCTCTGGTAGCTGTTTTAATTTATATTCTGTCTAAGCAAGGTAACTGTTTTCCTGCAAGTGAAGACAAGCATAGGCTGAATATCAAGCAAATATAATTGTCCTGCTAGAAGGCTCTGAGCTGGCTTGGATATCTCTGCATATGGTGTGCAGGCAAACCCTTTAAGACATCTGAGGAATGGAGCAAAGAGGACACTGCTCACACTTTTATATCTAAAGATATTATTCAGTTTTACTCTAGAATCACTTTAATATTCTGCAGAGGCTGGTGTTTGCATAAGCAGAAATCGGGTTTGCTGTTGACTGTCTTATCAGGGGATTTGCCTCATAGTCACGACTGGAAAGAAAACGCCTGGCCTGGTTTCATGGGAAGTTTTGCAAGCAAAAGTTTATAGGTCTCTGACCTTGGACTGAATGTGAAACAATATTGCACCTATTTGAGGGTCTGGGTTAGGTCTGGGCTAGTCTGTGAAGTCCTAGAAATTTCTGTCCTCAGAAGGTTGGGTGGTTAGTGATATTTATATAGTGATATAAATATAGTGATATTTATATTTGGGTTTTAATTGTGTTTTAAGACTTCATTGAAAGATAAAACTCAGAAGGTGTAATTCAGATGTTAAAACACTAGCTTGAAAATCAAGGAGGCCACTCCATAGAAACAAATGGAATATCATCCTTTTCACATTTTTTCTATTTGTAATGAAACAATCAAATGCTTCTGTCAACATATTTCACAAGAATGGAAGCAGGAGATGTTGATCGAGAAGAAGCAGATGTTTCAATCTTTATTAACTATCAGGAAAAATATTTTAGCTTTTGTATTAAACCAACCTGAGTCATTGATAGCTGTAGTAAATTCTGTAGTGCATTACTGCTGATTTATCATGAAATGTATAATGTGTTTAGAATGTTTTGCAATATTAAATATTCAGAATTCAAAATGTGTTTTATTGCTGAGAATAGGAAATGTTTATTTTGCTTTGAGTTGTGGTGAAACCTACTCTGGATCATCAGCATTTCTCACAGAACAAGAATTCTGAGGTTGTTACCTCTGCTACCCACGCTGAGAAGGTAGCTGCATACCTTCTTTGCAGTGTTGTAAGCTGACAGGTTATGGCAACCAGTTTCTCAAACACAAGGCTCAGGGTGAAACAAAGTATTTGAGGGACTTGTTTTATGGAGTAGCATTTGTAATGAATTGTATCAATGCTCAGAGCAGACTCGTATTGATCTGAGAGATGAAATCTCTATTTCATGCTCAACAAGTTCGAAATCTTCCTTTTGCACTGGAAAACTCACTTCTGTGATATGCCTTGTCATCTCTTTCATACTTCTGACTTGATGATAGTTAGCTTGTGATATCCAAATGTGATACAAAGCACCTTTCAGAAAGAAAGGAGTACTTCAGCTTATCAGACCTGAACTCTCCATTTCTAAAGATAACATTTTAATTTTAAATGCTATGTTTGTTCTTTTATAAGGAAAGTTTGAATTATATTCACTGTTGGGTGCTCATGAAGAATACATGCAAAAAACCTCCTAACCCTGCAGTTTTACTTCAGATTTCTTCTGTTTTCTTACTTTGGTGAGCTAACTGAAGAATTGAAAAAGACCTCTGGTGAGTAATCGCTTTAGATTCTGGCTTTACTGTGGGAAATTCCATTGTAAATTCCTCTGAATCAGTATTCCCCCCTCCCCCTGGTTAAGATTATTTCTCTCATTTTTTCCTCTTTTCCAACATAACAGTGTCCTCCTCTACTTTCAGATTTTACTTGCTGACTACTTGCTTCTACATCTGCAGAATATGGGTACTGGGGGGAAACTTAAGTACTACTTTTTTTTTTTTTTTTTTTTTTTTTTTTTTGTGTCTTTTTTTTTTTTTTTTTTGTTTTCTTTTTGGGNNNTTTTTTTTTTGAGGTCACTTTTTTGTATTTTCAGTGGTCTTCCTGTGTGTGTAACCTTCTGTGATGGCAGGTGAGTTTTGTCCTGGAGTCACACAGCCCAGTGAGTACTCTCCAAGACATTCTGGCAGTTCTGTACAAACTTTGGGGTTTGTTGTTTTGTTTAGTGGTTTTGTTTTTTGGTGGTGTTTTTTTTTTTTTTTTTTTTGTTCCTTTATGACAAGGAATGCTTTCAGCTTCTTTTAAAAGAGGTCTTTTTGTTGTGTTACTCTTTTCAGTTAAGAGGTTGAGGGAGTAGATTTGCAAATGTCTATTATCAGAGATTCATGTGGGCTGTGATTATGAAAGTGTAAGATGTATCATCAGTGGTGAAATGGTATTTATAAACTATATTTCAGATGAAACTCCTGTATCTCTATTAACTTGCATTCAGTAACTAGTACTTTACAGTTCTGTGGATAAAATAGTTTTCCCTCTTATACTAAAAGCATGTACACTTTTTTTAATGTGTTTACTATCCTAGGCTTTTTCTAAATAGGCTGCATTCATTAGTCCACTAATTGTTATTAGGCAGAAGTACTTCTGGTGTCAGCCAAACAGTGGGGCAGCCTGTATGACCATTCATATTAAATACATTTCATTTTGCTTAGAAGTTGTTGGGCTTTTTCTCCTCACCACCCTTTTGGGGAAATTTTACTTTTTCCTCCTGAGAACTTCCCTTAGGTGGGTGTGCTGGTGCAGGGAGCTGTGGGACAGGGCAGGCCACCCCTGGGAAGGTTCTGCCAGTGACAAACCTGGGCAGGAGGGTGTCAAAGCCACCCTCCACTAGCACCATACTGCTAGGTAGGGTATAGCAGGGTGGTAAGAAAACAGCTGTGGCACTGGAGGAGGAAAAAAAAAAAAAATCCTGTTGAGTTGTCATCACTGCTGTTTTTCAGGAGAGCAAAGGCAGCGGGATCTTTTACCCACTTAGAACATACGCTGCTTTCAGTGAAACAAGTTGCTTGTAGTTAATGTGGTGCTTAATTGATTTCTGGATTGGAGCTAAGCTTTCCTGGTTAGCAATTTCACATTTATTCAAGAAATTGTTTAACAAAATCCATATGCTTTGACCAGAATCCTCATTAATGTTTTTTTACTTTCATACCTATCATGATGTATCCCCTGAAGTATAGCATTTGAACTGTGTATCCATAAATTACGATGTATGTAAGATTTATGTTAACACAAGAAATTCCAGTCTGCTTCTGTACAATCATTTTTTCTAAAGTACATTACCCCATAGACTATATTTTCTGCTTATTTACCAAACTTCAAGGCAATGAATTGCTGTTGATTACATTATTCAGCTATCAGCTTGTTTTATTCCTTCAGAGGGTGTGGGGGGAAAGCTCCAGAAAAGCCTATTTTAAAGCAGCAGTGCTCCTGCTGCATTATTCAAGCTCGAGCTGGTTCTTACTGGACTCCCATGAAATGGTGCTGCTGTGATGCTTTGAAGAGCAAAGAAATTGAGGAATCGGCTTTTAGCCTGGGATGAGAAAGTTACTGCAGAGTCATGTTTTGTTCCTCTGTCTCTTTTTATGCTGAAATCTGCACTCTTGGGTGCAGAGTCATTTAACTTGAGCTTTCTCTCCCCAGAAAAAAATACTACTTTTTTTTTTCCCCTGAATTGCTCTCCCTTTTCCATTTCAAACTATTTCCAATAATCCAGTTTTTTTCCCTTCCATTTAGGACACAACTATGTACTGCTGCTGCAATCATCATTTGTATTACACATCATTTTTCACTACCTTGTTCTTCTCTCTGTATAATGTCAAACATAAACCATAGCGTTTCTCTTAAGGCCTAACTACTTCATCCCAGAACTGAGAGCTCGACTCCTACCTCCAGTAACCATCGGGAACCAGAAGTGCCAGATGCTTTCACCCTAATTTTTTTTTTATGTTCTTGGGCAAGTACTTTCATGCCGTCTCCCACTAGTGCAGGTGTTTGTGAGCAATTCCAGTGCTTTCCTCCACCACTGTGAAGTGACCTCATTGCTCTCTTTCAAATGCCTGCTTGTAATTCTCCATAAAACTCCCCTAATACCTGCCAGAAACTTGATGAGAGCTGGGCTGCCATGGGTTGGGCTGCCAATGGGCTGGCATCAGCTGTGATACTGAGTGCCCGGCTTCTCTTTGCTTTCAGACCCTTGCCCACTTACCCCTTCACTTGGGTTCAAACCCTAAAGTTTGGAGGCTGATACTCTGTTTGCTCAGCTGCCCATGCTATGGGCTGTTATGTGTGACCAGCAGGCTGGTGTGTGAAGACAAAACAAGAAATACATACCACAGCTATTGGGAAATATCCATCCACTGCCTTGTTGTTTATGTATCTAGCAATTTCATTTCACTCAATGTTTTCAGTATATATTAAGAATCAGAAAAGGCAATGATACACCAGTGATATTATAAAATTCATTTATATAAGAGTGTAGTCTCATATATTCTGGAGAAAAGGAGGCTGAGGGGAGCCTTATTGCTCTCTACAACTACCTAAAGGAGGTTATAGTGAGGTGGGTATTGGTCTCTTCTCCCAAGTAACAAGCGATAGGATGAGAGGGAATGGCCTCAAGTTGTGCCAGGGGAGGTTTAGACTAGATATTAGGAAAAATATCTTCATGGAAAGGGTTGTCAAGCCTTGGAACAGGCTGTGCAGGGAAGTGGTTAAGTCCCCATCCCTGGAGGTATTTAAAAGTTGTGTAGATGTGGTGTTTGGGAACATGGTTTAGTGGTGGACTTAGCAGTATTAGGTTAACAGCTGGACTTGATGATTGTAAAGGTCTTTTCCAACCTAAATGATTCTATGATAGGTGTTTAAAATAGATGTGTGCCAAGATGCTATAGAAATGGAAAGTTTCTTTTTGCTGTGTGATGCAAGCAGTAGTGTCACTCAGCTGTGTGTTCAGTACTTGCCCTACAGAGATTTCTTCTGCTGTTGTGTGCTGAGTGGCCAGGATCCTCCTATGCCTCCTGTCAAAACAGGCAGCACTGCTCTGGGTTCCCTTTCCAGCCTTGCAAGTTCATGTGGTCTTTGTCTATTCTCTTAATAAACTTGTGTTTGATTTCTTTTATACAGGATGTGTTTAGAAAATATACAGAATATAGGTCTATAAACTGAAACCTGTAGTGAAAATTGTTAACTCTTGTTAAAAGTCTCTATTTTGGCTGATATCAAATAGAAATGCAACCTAAATATAAAAATTCTAGTTATTTTGTAAGCTAGTTTCTCATATTTATTTAGTTCTTCCTTGCACTTTTTTGTCAGTTTGAGAAAATACTTGCGTTATATATTCAAGAACTACAGGAGGGGAAAAAAAAAAAAAAAGCCCTCTCCTTACCCCAGATATGAGAAGGGCCTAAAGAGACCGGTATGTGCTATTTTAAAATAAATTATAATAAAAAATCTCTAATAAAAATGACTTATCTCAGTCACATTCTTCACAAAAATGTTAGGCTTTTTGAAAGGACTTTTATACCTTTGCCATCTAAATGTTAGTCAAACTCTTTAATAATTAAACACTGGTGGCTACAAAAAATATATTAATTATGCATCTCCTAGGCCACAGAAAGAAGCTACTTTATCAGGCTACAAAATGATTTAGTATGCATAAAATTTAACATTTAATAATACCACCAAGAACATTTATTTTAAATGTTTCCATGTTCCAGTCCTGTCTAATTAATATTTAAGTGTTAGCAAACTAGTTATGCTCTTTTGTTTCTTACTCTGTGCAACTGGAGTTTTTTGTTTAGCAGACCTTGGTTGAAGCTTCAACAAACCATACAATGGAGTAAACAGGCTGCCTAGTGTAGACTTGAGGATCCTGAGATACCTCAGAAATAAGGTTCATGAGGAATGGTCATGAGAAAAGTTTTCTGTTACAAATGAACATGAGCTATTGTGTATTGCAAAAAAAAAAAAAAACCAAACAAAAAACAGAAGAGGGTTTGGGAAGCATTATGTGGGTTAAAGAAGGTTGCATCCTTCACGTCTGCATTATCATGCATAACTAGAGAAGTAGTGAAAAAGACTGTTTTGTCTTGACTAGCATTTAAAAGTGTGCACTGGAGCAAGTTTTCTAATGTCCTCCTGAATTTTGGTTCCTGAAAGACATGCTGCACTTGACAGCATCTTAAGCTATTCAGGCTGAAGGGGAAGCCTTTAAGCTGAGCAATTGTTACCTGATAAAGTGCAGAAATATTGGTTCTAAGCTGGGCAATGTATAGACAAAATATAGATTGAGCTAGATGACATGTTCTCATAGTCTCGTCTATGAGTCTTGTCCTTAGCAAAATAAGACCCAATGTTGTATCTTTGGGTGAAAAGATATTTCAAGTACAAAACTGACATCTGAATAGTATATAAGTCCTGCCGGGGATGACTGCTGCTTTATCAGTTAATTTACCCTCCTCCTCCCTGGTGGCATGCAGACACTGGGGCATTCTTTCATTGATAGACATTGATATCAAGGAGCCTAAGTATCCCAAAGCAGTGTTAAGATACTGGAAAGCCTTATTCTATTCCTTTCTGAAACTATTGCACAACCTTTCTCTTCCCTCTCTGTTTCTTCACTGTTTATCTTTTCCTGCCCTGCAGACACCTTGGAAGTGTGGGAAAAGTCCTAGATGCCTCACCAATTCATTTGTTACCTTATTTCAGGAGAAGCCTTTGACTAAATAATCCACATACGCTAGATGGGGTGGATTCTCCTCTGAGGCATCACCTTTATGAAAAATATTTATTGGGTAGAGGAATATCGATAAAAGCTTCTTGTGTGATAGCTGTAAAATGGCAACCTCACATAATTAAAATTCTAAAAGCAATGTCTGTCAGCATTGCAAATGAACACTTGCTAAATTGTCTAATAAATAAGTAAATTATTTCATTGCATGGAATACAAGTGAGAATTGTGTAAAGGGTATGAGCATCCCCTGTAAGGAGAGCTGAGCTTAATGGCGACAGCCACAAGAGTAGACTTCACTTATATTAGGCCAGTATTGAAGGCTTGTCAGGAGGAAGGGGAAGAAAAAATGTAGAAGAAGGAAAACTGTCTAATTTGAAAAGTTAGTGCACAAGATGTTTTAAGAAAGGCTGTCAGTATGAGGCCAGCTCTTTACCATATGTGTGTTTGGTTGCTCTTGGCAGTATTGAGTGTCAGAATGTGGAGGGGATGGAAACTCCCTAGACTCTGAATAAAGCTTGTGTGTGTGTGGTCAGGTGGTGCTTTGAAACATGAAGTGAGCAGTTCAATGCCGGTTTTTCCACCTCCTTCTGGTCACAGAACTGGAGGATAGCTGAGGAGGTGACTTGGTTCTTTCTCAGCTTTCTTCCTGGATCCCCAAAGCTGTCTATGGTCTATATATGGATCTGTAGTACCTTTCATTCTACCATCTACCCTCACCAGGCCAGCAAGGACTTGTCAAGTACCATGGGCCTGTGCTGCTATGCTGAGCTGCCAAACTGGGGCAGCAGACGCACCACTGCATGCCCTGCTCTGCTGCTGTGGAGCCAGTGATTCAGCAAAGGGGCCACTGTGAAGCTGGGGTAGCCACTGATCCTAGGCTTGCCAGAGTATTTTTTCCACTTCTCCCTGGTGAAGCCAAGCCACAAGGGGTGAGGCCAAGAGCACTAGCTAAAGGTTTGGGGTATCGGCTTAGATGAGTCGCTGTTGCCATGCTTGTTGCTATGCCATTAAAGTGGAAAGTTGGTCTCTGCTGGCAGGCAGCGTCCTGCACCAGCACTTCATATACTGTGTAAGTCAGCGCAACCTCTTTATGATAAGCAGTTCTCAAAACAACTGTTAGATTATTTTGCAAAGGCCCCTACTCTGGCATTGCAGGAACTTAGATGTGAGAGTTAAGACCTGGCAAGGTATCTTCTTGTAAGCACAATCTTGGATCTCGGTGTGAGTTCCTATGTTTTATTTGTAACCTGTTTTTCAGTCTTGGAGCTAGAAGTTTGATTTTATTTCTGTAGTGAAATCAATTTAGTTTTTAATGCTTAGATTCTGCTGGAGGTGGCCTCAAGGGATGCTGACAAATTTGGGGTGTGTGTTTCTTTAAAGGAAACCATTCCAGATACAGTAATAAGAGCATAATCCTTGGGAAAACTGTTCTGTGAGGTGTGTAATGGGCTGGAAAGTGTCTTCTGCCAAGCTACAAGTCCAGTACAGGAACTAGCATTATTGAATTGTGATCCCACTGGCACAGAAAGAGCAGCTTCCAAGGTACTTCACAAGGTGCCCTTGGCTTCATGAACACCAATGAGTGTGAATCCTCGTCTTGTGAAACACCAGCAGCATGGCTGGGTCTAGTCTGTGGAAGAGATCATGTATCACTTTTTAATTTTTTTCTAAATATTTATGCAAATATGAATATTCTCATGGTCAGAGGAGGAAAACCACTAAAGTACTGATTAAGGGGATATATCTCATTCTATCACTATTTTTTTATTTTTGGGTTTTTTATTGTTTTGGATTTTTTTTCCTCTGCTAATGATCTGGTATAGATACAGAGAGAGTCTTTGGCATTACAAAGAGGTGGTGTGGAGTCAGGGCTGAATGGGGTGGAGAGCAGGGAAGGAGCTGAGAGAGGGTCCTCCGGAAAAGACGCAAGTGCTGTTGCTAAGGAGTGGTCTGAACAGGCTGTCTACTTTGTAGATCCAACTGCAGCTCGGAGTTGCCAGCCTCTGAGTCAGTTTTGGACATGCTTGGGATTAGTGAGTTTGCAGTTTGCGTTAGGCACGCCTGTGCCCTTGAGGTAACAGATAGCAATTCTGAGCTTGATCTCACTTTTTTTTTTTTTTTTTTTTTTTTCCCCCTTGTTTTNNNTTTTTTTTTTCCCCACTTGCTGGTCTCTGAGACTTCAGTGACAAGAAATGCTATGCCTCTGTATGCACTGGTGGGGAAAGAAAGAATTATAAGGAAGACAGCTCTGCTTGAAGTCTCTGCTCTTTCAGTTCATCTCTAAATCCAATATTATTCTAATGCTTTTTAATGCTCTGCAAGAAAAGCAAACTTGAGCCACTAAGGTTTTATCTACAGGTAAACATTTCCTTTCACTGTAAGAAAACTAGACTTTAGGGACCTGTAAAGAAATTACTTCCTTTTCCTCTCCACAGATTTGATGGGTTTTTAGTAAGAAAGTGGTGGTGACGAGGGAGTTGAGGAAAAGGGAGCAGAGAGACAGCATCTACCTATCAGCAAATACAAAATGCATTTAGATTTAATAAAGGCAGTGAGCAAAGGGATGGGACTCGAGCAAGTGGAAAGCCTTGATGGCTTTGACAAGCCTTTTCTTTATTCTCTTGAGCTAATTGTGTCACTTGACAGGCTGGCATCAGGGTACAGTCAAATTCTGACAGGCTAATTTGAGCTTGTGGTTCCAATGAAACATACATACGGCACTCATTATATTTAGTGACAATCAGTGTCATTTTCTGCTTAAATGCAGACAGCTCAATACATTTATTCAACTGCCTATCTATAAATGAAGCAAGCAACCCAATGATGAAGGTGAAGCAAAAGGTTTAGGTCAGGGGGTCTATTTGTACTCTTGATAATGCTTGGGGTCCAGAAAGAGGTGGGAGGTTGACCATTAAGCTGATCTGAGTGAGAATGAGAGAGCGGGAGACAGGAGGGTAATTGCCATAACCTGCCACTTGATGTGGTAAAGTGAGAGGAATTTTCCTTTCTGCAGTAATTGAGCTAGGGATTGAAAGGACGGGTGACAAAACTATTCCTGCTTAGCAGAGGCTGCCTCCTGGGCTCTGAGTAAGCACAAAAGCACTCATTATTACATAACCTTAACTACCTGTTGGGAAGGGTATTGGGGAAAGCAGCCAGCTGGGGTGTGCACTGTTGGAAGATGGCAGTCTCAGCCGTGAGCTGAGGAACTGCAAAACTGAGGAAGTTGGACTGCGTGCAGGCTGTCACCCTGGAACAAATATATGGAACAAAATTCTGCAGTTAGAAAGCTAAGTGATAAATAACTTAAAAAAAACAACCAAACAAAAACAAACCCCCCCAAAAAACTTAATTTTTTTTTTGTGCTACTAACTTGCATTTGCTTAATGTCGCTTTTGTACATGTGCTCCAGCCCCAAAAATGTTGGGCCCCAAAATTGTCAGATAAATGTCTCGTGAGGGCATAGGGAAGAAGGAACATGATTTTCAATGTTGGCTCATGTTGTTTGTTAAATGTATGTAAGTTCTCGTAACTCAGGGTTAGGACTTGATCCTCTGTTTCGTCACATCATCTTTGGTTAATGCTATAGTCTTAGTGCTCTTGTACTATAAATTGAGTGAAATGAAGACTCCGTGACCTTCCTCTCTCTCCTGTCCATTTTTAAACTCTCTGTCACTAGAAATGGTATCTTTCTTTTGGAGCAGATACAGCTATTCAGTGTGACTGTAAAATACCTGATGTACTGTCTAAATCCTTATTGCATCAAAGAAAAAAAAGCACGAGTGTTTGTATTGCTGTAAGATAAGAATATTTTTTTTTGGTTGATCATGACTGAGGTCTGTGTGCAAAGCAGAGGCAACTTGTGCAGAGATAGTTATCCTTGACCATTGTTAAGTTTGTTATGACTAATACTTTGATATAGTCCTAAAAACAAAAGTTGGAGATGTGTAAGACCCGTTTGTCTTGGGGACCTTTCTATCCCCCTGTTCATGTGGTATAGCCTTGTGTTGTACATTCAGGAGGGCTCTACCTTTTTTTTTCTGATCGGCAGAGGCCCAACGTATGGCTAACAAAGATGCAAGAAGTCTGCATTGGGCTGTCTTATGGTGAATTCACGTAGCATGGCAGCCTCTAGCTTTAACTTCCAGTCTGTCTTGGTTTGACAATTCACAAAGTGCACTTGTCACTTTTGGGGGAGGGGAAGAGAAGCTTGCCTTGAAAGCTTGCAGCTGCATTTCACTGAAGCTACTTGGATCCAGAGTCTGGCTTTGAAATGCTTTTGCTACCAATGGCAGAATTTATATTTTAGTTTTTATTTGTTTTCCAAAGGCCATTCCCCTAAAGAGTGACCATTTTATAGAAACTGAGGAAAACGTAACTAGTATTTTATCTGGAGCTTTTGATAGTTTTCTGCAGGCTTTATTCAGTTTGAAAGTATTAACACATTTCCTCAAGATGTATCCCCCTCTTGCATCAACACAATCTTGCATCTCTCTACGAGGTTATGTTGATTATGTGCTACTGTGATGATGCTGTCATTCAAAATGAAGATCAACATTTTAATGCTAATGTGCTGATTTCAACTTTGGAAAGAAACCTGTGCTTGGCTCCATCAAGGCAACTTTGTGTGACATATGTCACACTTTGGAATTGATCCAACTAGGTGTTATGTTGTAAACACCTTGTTTCCCCTCCAGTGTTCAGAGGCTGAGATGTAATTTATTCCAATCAGGATGTACTTTGACAAGCCAGCTGAATGGGATGCAGCTGCTGTTGTTAAATATTTCCATCTCCCTCTGCTTTTCAGGTTTTCCCAGATGTCATCATCTTCAGAGCTCTCCGTGCTTTTGTTGCAGGCAGCTCTGCCAAGGGTTAGGAGGAAGTGGGAGTGGGATGAGCTGGAAGGAAAAGTTGCCCATTATGCTTATTATAGAAAGAGATGGACAAAGGGTTTTGATTGGAAAAGCCTTCTCCACTGATGAATAACTAATTCACTCAGATACTAAATCTGACACTTACTGTGCATTTGGTGAATGCTTTGAAAATTCTATATGTGGAAAGACATTTCATAGTAATATGACTCTGAAACAGTGAAACAATAAGACTTTTGGAACCACAGATTCTACCTGAGCTGAAATGATGTTGGTTTTGCTTTGGAATACAAAAACTTTGAAAGCCAATATATTTCCCTCCACTCCACAGGCCTAGCAAGTAATGAGCATTGCAGTAGGCTTCACATATCAATAGAGATGCCTGTCTCCTAAACCAGTCCTCCCAAGGCAGCCAAAGTTTTACTGGATAACTTTTTAGGGAAGTTTTTGTACAGTTCATTAGTGTCCTTTGCAATGGAACCAGCAGTGGAGTTATTCCATGGGGTCTTTTGAAAGTATATCAGTGTGAAATAGTGTGTGAAGCTGTCTGTGTCTCTTGAAACTGAGTTGTTGCCTCTCAAAGACTGAAAAAGGAACAGTAAATCTTATTGGTATTTTGTTCAGCCACAAGCATCACACAAACCTACTACCCCACATCCTTAGCCAAACATGCATGTTTAGGGTCTTACGGGCTATGGATTGTCTGACTATCTAGTTGACTTCAGCAGAGCTCTGGCTTTCTCACTTATTTTAAATGACATCATAAATAATTTCTCAACCATTTGTTTCCCCCTACATTGGCTAGTTTTGTTTATAGTTTCTCTCTGTAATTTTTTTTTTCTGCAGTCAATATTTTTACTTCAACAGTGAAGTAAATTGGGAGGAAGGGAGACAGAGTTATACCTTTGTTAAAGTGGAGCAAGTGAAATTAAAGCTGGGTCTTGGGTTTTATTGACTCTTGCAGCCTTTGTTGCTCTGATTGCTAGGGCTAGGAAATAAACTTCAGTCTGTGGACTACACTCCATGTATCAAGCATATATTTACGGTGAGAATAATTCTTCTGCTGTTCTTCCCATGTTTTTTAATTGAAGAGAAAAGTAAAGATCACCAACAGAATACTTTTCCTCTTAGTAGTCAATTTGCAAGGAGGAAACACACAGTCTGTAGGGAAAGATGGTATTTAGGGGCCTTTTAAGTCATTCCTAGGGTTCCATGATGTCCCTGAGCAGACCTGGGGGCAGATTAGATTAAATTTACAATGGTTTCTCTATGAATGCTCCATCTATGCAGAAGGCCTTCCCAACTCCAACACATACTGTATACTGCTTTGGGACTTGCTCTAAAAAAAAAAAACCAACTTCCATTGATGTCTTTTGAGCATTTATGGTTCCTACAGTACAGGGCAGTAGTAGAGAGAGTAACCTGTTTCTGTGTTAAGAAAAGTATCAGATTTTAAAAGTTTGGCTATGCACTCTCTGAGTAGACATAGCATAATGCACTGCAGTGGAAAGCTCTTTGGGCTGCCTTACATATTATACCCAGAGGCGCTTGCTACTAAAGGTTAAAAGAGTATGTAACTATGCCCATTTGGGTAAGGGCCAACTGGATTGCTAAACTGCTAATTAATGTGGCTTGTAAGGGTAGCTTCTGTGATTCATACACTTGGTTTGCTACAGAGCTGATTTGGGCTGTCTCTTCAGTTCACACAAATGGAAAATAGGTGGAAAATAGTGAATTGACAGTAATGTCCTAGCTTTGCGTAGTCTTCAGGCTCTAGTCAGACAAAGCAGAAGACCTGTAATCCACTACCAGTTCCTTGGGCCTTCTATTTCCCTTTTAAAATGTGTCAGCAACATGGCCTGCTGGAAACCATATCATCTTTCAAGTCTGCTAGTATTTATTCATTTCTCGAGAAATGGCCTACCCGCTTCTGGTTTGTGTGGTGGTCATCATGTATGTCCCCGCCCCCCTTTGTTTCTTCCTCCTGTCCTTATATTTCCTTTTTATGTAAGGAAATCAGGAAATAATGAGAAAATAAGTTCATTCATACTCTTGTCATCATCCACTGATTCTGTTCTCCAAACCTGGACGAATTATGCAAGTGACAAGTTATGGCAAAACTTACAGGTGCAGAAAGTGCTGTGAAAATCTAGCTGCTCACATCACAAAGTGAACTTGTCCTGAATGCTGTCTCCTCCTTACAAATAAAATCTACAATATTGCCTCTACAAATCCAAGATGTTGATGTTATGAACCTATAAGCAAAACCAGCAGCAGAGTTGCCAATGTTCAGATTCAAGAAGGATCTGTGTATAAAATGCCTTTATTTTCTGAATACTGTCTCTACACAGAAAATGTCAAGGGACACAGTTGCTTACAGCTGTGATTACCTCAGATCTTTCATTGGGATAACTAGCTTCTGTTTTACCACCATCTATTCTGATTTCTCCCTTCATAGTACGCAGTCCTGAAAAATGAAGTGAATACCTGAGTTAAGTGCACAGGGAGGTGTAAGCTGAGCTGAAATCTTCATCATATGGTTTATTTCAAGACACCTCTGCTTTGAATCTGGGAAACAAAATAAGAATACATTTTGAGAAAATGTGGGGTTTGGTTTTTGAGTTTTTTCATATGTTGTGGTTTAACTGCAGTCAGCAACTAAGCACCACACACCTACTCCCTCACCCTCTGCCCCCAAGGGGGATGGGGGAAAGAATCAGGGGGGAAAAAAAAAAGAAAAAGTAAAATGTAAAACCTGTGGATTGAGATAAAGATGGTTTAATAGGATAGCAGTGAACAAGAAGAAAACAATAATGATAAAAGAATATACAAAACAAGCCCCAAGCAATGCAGTTACTCTCCATCTGCTGACCGATGCCCATCCCATCCCCAAGCAGTGGTCGCTGCCGCCCAGCCAACTCCCCCAGTTTCTATACTGAGCGTGATGCCATATGGTATAGAATAGCCCTGTGGCCAGTTTGGGTCAGCTGTCCTGGCTGTGCCCCCTCCCAGCTTCTTGTGCCCCTGGCAGAGCATGGGAAGCTGAAAAGTCTTTGACTAGCATAAACACTACTGAGCAACAACTAAAACATCAGTGTGTTATCAATGTTATTCTCATACTAAATAAAAAAACCCCAGCACTATAGCAGCTACTAGGAAAACAAATGAACCCTATCCCAGCTGAAACCAGGACATAATATTAATTTAAACTATTTTAAGGGAAACTTTCAGGATGTTCTGGAATCACTTGAGAAACAGACAGTAGGCATTCCAGTCCAGGAAAGCAATTCTGAATTATTTCAAACATGGAAGGAAAAAAAAGTGGTTTTCTTTTTTTTTAATCTGAAGTTCAGTATGCAATAATAATAAAAAAAAAATCATATATTTGTCATATGATTCAGTTCATTGGTATAATTGTAACAATCATCAGACACTTTAGAAAAAGGCCACTAAATGTGCACAATTCCACCAGGATAAATGATATTTGTGTTGTAAATACACTATGAAAGTTATATTCTGAAGGACTAATTTCTGAGTTCATAGTCCATTGCTCTGCTCAAGTGCACATGGCATGTAGTGACTCTTTTTTTAGTACTTTCTGCTGGGTTAATTGGCTAGAGAGTTTTACTGGACCCTTCCTGACCCCTCATATAAGGAGGAGCCAAGGCTGAAGTGCTCCTTCGCTGTGTTTTTTCCCTTGCTGTATTAAGATTGTCCCAGACCTTTTTGGGCATAAAGAGCTGTTTTTACTGAGAGTCAACATAGTTTTCACTTCTGAGTAAGGCGTAGAAACTTCTGGTGCTGTCATTCATGCTCTGAAAGGGTGCAATAGATAGTGGCAAATACTGAATACCTTTCAGTGCAAAAAGTGAATACCCAGAGTAAAAGGCACTTTCATTTCCTGCATGACAACTTCACAGATTGTACAGTTCAAACATTTTAAAAAAAAAAAAAAAGTGTGGGACAATGATGATACCTGCTGAAAAGTGACTGCTTTTAGGTTGCTAAGCAGAAAGAGGTCAGCTTTCCTTTAATAGCTTGGCAATCAGAACCTTGATTTTAAAATATTATCTGAATGACCAACATTCTTTTTCTATCTCTGTTTTGTAATGGCTAATCTGTTTCACTAACTCTCTGCTTCATTTCTGCTGCCATATGATACTTGGAAGTTGAGATATAAAGATTTTTTTTTTTACATGAAAACTAATTTTATTTTTGATCAGCAGTTAGTGTCTCCTTGATATTTAAGAATTTTTCAGTTTCTCTTGAAACTATCTCCATTTTTTGAAAGTAGTCTGCCTTCAACTTGTGAAACCTGTTCAGCACAATGGGTACAGCTGGCAAATAAACAGCTCCATGCAAACGCATTGACCTCTTCCTTCTATGCTGCCTTCCACACTGCAGTGGCCAGCATGCCATCATTCATCAAAGGAGACTTACGGCAATGATACAATCACTGCTGAAGTGAGTTGAAGCGATATAGAGATCTACAGCTGTTTAACAGTTAAGCTTTCCTTGTTGATATCAGAAATATCATACCCAGGTAGATAAAAAATTGTGTACTGTTATGCGTGCAGATGTTGCATTTTTGCCCCCATGCAAACGCAAGATGAAAAAGTGTTTTCTCCCTTCTAGGCACTCCTGTCTCTGGCATTTATGCTCAGATAAAATAGACATAAACATTGTTTCTAGAGCTAAATATAGGGAGGAAAAATAGTTATATCTTAGACTATTTCCACTGCCTGACTTGGAATTAATGCTTAATGCTTTAATCTGACATAACACTCATTAATGCTTAAACCTTACTTGTATTTTATCTGCTTTACTTCTCACACCCACTTCTGTTTCCTGACTGTTTATTCTGCTGCTTCTCATCTGCAGTCTCATTCTTCAACCCTAAGCAATGCAATGACTAATTTTTATTGTTCTGCATGAGAATTATTCTTATCTTCAAGAAGGAGAACTAGGAGGATGATGTTTTTCATTACTTGTTACTCCTTTCCCATACTAGCTTGGATCACCAATGTTTTCTCCTTATTTTTTTTCTTTTTCTCTTTGCGATTTCTCTTGCAGTGCGGGAATAGCTTTTTGTGTATACTTCTGGTGGCAGGGTTACCACAAGCAGAGCTTCTACTGATGGCTTGCTGTAGCAGAGTGGAAAAAGATTTTGGGTCAAAATGTGGACATGGCAAGATCCAGCTTGTCCAGACAAATCTAAACAATAGGACTACAAATGGGCTAGCATGCCATGTTGTAGAGCTGTTGTCAGAAAAATTGTGATCCAAGAGTTTATACATGGAGGATTGCAAATGTACCCAGACTTTCCTTCAGAGCACGCTTTGCTGCATGGAAAGGAAAGGAATAGAAATGGGAGTAAATAATCTGTTCTTAGAACATAAAACTTTAGGAGCGAGTAGGGAGGAAAAGTGCTGCTCGGTATTTTGAGGCAAATGCAAGTATCAGATATGATATTTATTTACAGATATGACAGTTTTTATACTGCATTTGCCAGAACTATTTTCTGACATAACACTCATTTCCAAGCTAGTGTCTAAATAATACTGAAACAGTTCACAATTATTGAAACTTCTGCTGATTTTGCTGTGGGGTTGGGATTGTTCATAGATTATGTATTGGCACTTGCATTTTTATTGCACTGCATGTATCTCTAGGAAATTTGACCTAACAGTGCTGGATAGAGCAGGGCTAGCAAGATGGGCCAATGCCTTTGGTAAATGACATCTAAACTGCCATTTCACTACTGGTTCACAGATCTTCATCAATGTGGCTTCCCTCATGCTGCTCCAATATAGTTTATCACTTATTGACACACAGAGCCTCATGAAGCTGTAAAACAACCTACAGAGAGATTCCTGAGACCTCATAGAGGATTTTGCCCTGATACATGATGTCAGTCAGTTGTATGGAGATGCTACTAAGTGGTTCTAAAAGACAAAGTATCTTGTTGATCCACAACTTGCAGGTTTGCATGAATAGAGGTTTTAACGCGATCATTTGGAGTGGCTCCACTGAAATTTTACTGCTTTGTGTTAATCTGTCTGGGAGCAATTTATGGTATTAATACTGTTGCAGGTTGGCCTAGTATCATGCTCAGTGTTGCAGTGGACTCGCATGATAAACGGATAGTTGGGCTCTATGAAAAAGCATCAATCCTTCTATTTCCAAAATACACAGTAATGTTCGCTGCTTCCTAAGAGTCCATTATGTGCTCTGAGGCATTTTTTATTAAAGCAGGCATAGTACAGCTTCATGTTATGGATTATTCTTTTGCCCCCTTATTGCCTCTTTCTGATACTTCATAGCTATCAAGCTGCTTGTGATTAACACAATACACATATTTGTGCATGCCTACTGTTAGTCTACATTTTTTGCTATTGGGTTAATACTCTAGAAGGTAATCCTGTATTTCATAATTTGTTAGAAGCTGCTCAGGAATTTATACCTTTATGCTGAGAAAGAAGTGCCTGGAACAGAAGTTGGTCCAGATGGAGCAAGTCTGACTGGATTCTCTGATCCTATGAAGTGACTCACCTTACATCTGTGGAAGAACTGAGGAATAATTGTGCTTGTTGGTTTGATTTCCTCTGTCACGTTTTTCTGCACATCCTCATTCTGGCCACAACTAGAAGTAGAAATGGCACAATGTGATGAGATAGTGGCTTCAAGTGGCTGGCCTGACTAAGCTTTGGTTAAGACAGGACATATTCCAAAGCGACACAGCCAGAGCCATTTGAATACCTCCTGTTTCCAGATTTCTTTCTTTCAGGGATGAGACTCTGCTGATACCTTTCTTAGTAAAAGCAGACCAGTCCAAGCCTCCTCATCCCCATTTTCTATTTGCTGGACACAAGTGTCCACTTTCTTATCTAGTGTTTGTGTATTGCTATAGTCTCAGTGTGGGTCTAGACTTTGTAGCTCAGTGGCTCTCACAGCCTAGCTCTTGCATAAACTTCTCATCTGGGTGTTCAAGGAGACCTTATCTCTGCTTTAATTCTAGCAGCTGCAGCTACCTGGGAATCCTGCAGTGCTTGGTGTTGTGGTGGGTACTGGGCATCAGTCCTGTCCTCTCAGGTCACCTAATGGGGGCAGAAGGGAAGTCTTTCCTGAGGCTCTGGCTCATTTTCATGTGCAGAATAGGTCAGATTGGTGGAGGTCACTTGCCCACATTGTTCTCTGCATTGCTGCTCCTCTTCAGGCCCTGTAATCTTCCTTCAGCCAACCAGTTCTCACATACCATACAGCTTTCTCTTTTTCCCCAAAAGGCCTCATCTTAGGGAGTTCTTGCTCTTTCTGTGCTTAATTTCTGTTTCCTTGTTCCTCTACCAGTCAGAGCTTCAGAGTACAAGCTGTCAGGGCAATTATTATACAATCTCTATGGGTTTTCATGCCCCCTCCCCCTCCAACCTTATCTTCAGAATAACTTTAACTAATGCTGCTGCATGGGAACCCTTGGTCTCATGGTTAACATAGCATGAAACATTTATAGGGAAGTCTTTCATCTACCTTTAAATGTTTTAAGGTTATTTCAAAGGCCTTCTGCAGGAGACGTCTGGAAAAGCATCGACATCTGTTCTATCACATTCATGGTAAAGTAAAAATAACTGTAGAACTTGGTGTAGTTACTGCATATTCACAGTTTTGTTAATTAAAAGCATTTCTGTTGTTTGCCTCTTTGATGC
The DNA here is from genome assembly GCA_013400535.1 of Scopus umbretta. Taxonomy (NCBI): domain Eukaryota; kingdom Metazoa; phylum Chordata; class Aves; order Pelecaniformes; family Scopidae; genus Scopus; species Scopus umbretta. The sequence continues at coordinate 28,974 of VZTL01063125.1, forward strand.
TTACCTGAACCTTCTGAGTTTGTCTCCAACATGGTTGTTTTGGTATTCATTTTTTAAAAAGATGTTTAAGTTTGAATGTATCCCATGAAATCAGTGCTCTTGAGGCCAAGGGACCTCTGAAAAGACTGACCCTAATAGGTTAGTCTAATTGCCTTCTCACAGTTTTGCTTTCTTTGTGTCTTTTTTCAAAATCAACTATAACATTTTCAATTGGATTAAGTAGGTAGTTGATTATTTCAATTACTTCATTAGTAGCCATCTCAAAAAGCTGTTCCCCTCAAGAAAATAACACTTTTAAATACAAATATATTAAAAAAAACCAAACAAAAAACAAACAAACAAACAAACCAGAAGGGTGACTAGAACTATACAGAATTTTGCCAGTCAAGGTATAATATTGCCCATAATTACATTACTCTTAAACTTTATCTCTGTGCCATACCTGTAAAAGGTTAGTAGCAGCTCTCTGGTTCAGAGTTTTCCATTTACTGATCAGTAACAGACTCATGCAATCAACATTGTCTTGAACCTTCTTCAAAGGGAGATTGCAACAAATTCACTTTAGATTCTGCTTTGGGTTTCAGTAGAAATGAATTTAAAAGGGTTGTGATTAAAGGCCATGCTCAGCACTGCATTCAAGAGACATGAAAAGGCTTTACAAAGGAAGAGACAAAAGACTGAGGATTAGCTTGTTGACTCCAGGACTCAGCTACTTTGAAACAGATTAAGTTGGCCTCTGACTTGGCACTTCGGCTGTGTGGCTCTGGGAAGAAAACCACTGTTCCTCTTCCTTCCGTCTTGATGTCTGCCTGGGTCTGACTTCTTCACTTCCATGCACGATCCTGTGGGAGTAGGTGTAGCATTAGAGGGAAAGCCTGTGGTGGCTGCAACTGAGGCAGAAAGTGCAGCCCTGTGCCACCTGGTCCCAGACAGGGTTTGCTCCACTGTCCTGATATGCTGGGCCAGGCCATAATCTGTGTTCATTGGTCTGATGCAGAGATGGCATGCTTGGTGAGATAAAATATGCCCAAAGTTTGGCATCTCACCTGTTAATTCTGTAATGGGTTTTAAAGCTGATTCTCAGCTGATTATCTGTTTAACAATCACTAGGCAATTGCTCCCTACTAAAAGCTCAGTTCTGCCTCTTCACAGCCTACATTAAAAACCCAGCCCTGGAAATCTTGGGGGTCTTTCCCTCTCCTGCAAGAAACTGGATTGAATTGCTCAGAAGGGGAGGGGGCTGTGGAGCAGGGGTATGGCTCTGTCATTGCATGTCTAGATATTCACGAGGCGTGAGAGGTACAAGCTGCATTCTGTAGACGGTTTTTTGTGCAGTACTGAAGAAAGAAGAAAATGCTTAAAGTAAGGCTTGGAGGCTGGGATTGAGAAGGCCTCATTTCTGGTTTGTAGCTCAGGATTGTTTCTGTAATTTCCATGAAAAAAAATTGCAGGATACCGAATAGAAAGAATCCTTGAAGTGGGAACTACATGAGCGTTAACAGCATCTAATTGTACTTATTGGACAGATAACTTGCTGTTATCTGAGATAAATTTTGAAGGTTGACTGTGGTCTTTTGATCAAAAACATCTGGGAAAAGCTGTCATATGAATGATGGACAATGGCAGTATACTTCCTTTTTCTTCCAGTACTTGTGGTTTAAAAAGTTAGTTCTGTCTTGTTTTGGTTTGTTCTGGAGACTTGTAGGTGCCTGATTGAAGAAAAGGATTAATCTAGACCTGACTTCAGTACCTAAACTCTAGAAAGTGATCAAGAGCTCAGACAAACCAAATTCCTACTGGTTTGCTACAAAGGGAACAAGCTTATTCATTCATTTATTTGTCTTGGTGTTCTAAACTAACATATTAGCATAGATTGGGTGCTGATTGCCACTTTCTGCTTTTGCTCTGGAAACCCAATGTTCTCCCAAAAGCAGGAATTTCAATACCTTGCCTCTACTTGCCTCTACTTCATCTCCCAGTCTGCAGCAGTGGTCTCTAGTACTGGGAGAACTGCTTCTGTACAATCCGCAGAGGTTTGGAAGATGTTCTGTTCCATCTTGAGAACCTGCAGTTCCTTGGTGTTACTAAGCAAGATTTAGAGGGCTATTTGCATGGTGTGAGCACAGATGTTGGTTGTAGCCAGACTGGATCCCCCTTCACAGAGCAGGTGTGTGCATTGCAAAAATGAGATAAAAAAGCAATTAGTGAGCTTTTCAGTATCATGGTGAGTTTACTCTTGAACCATGAGTATCTCATCTGTATGCTTTGCTGCTAATGAAATTGAGTTAGTCCTAAGTTCATTTGTAGTTCACCTCTCTAGAAAGGGCTTTGCCTCTCGTTTATAAGGCTTCTTTGATTGCTCTACAGATGAGTGAGTTGATGTTGATGCTTCATTACTGACTGAATAGCAGAAACTGTGAATGTGAGAGAGAAACTTTGTTGTTTTAAATTCCATTAAGCTCCCTGGCTTAAAAATCCTAGCCCTTAAAATCAGATGTTCTGCATGGAAATATGCTGTACTACATCTGCTTAAATCTGTGTAGGCAACCACAGAGGTGACAAGAGGAAAAGATACTGACACAATCATTGAAGTGCGGAGGAAGGAGCGTATTCAGTGGAAATCATGTTTCATTCTTCCAGGTTTGTTACATTAGCACTCAAATGAATAGTGCTGCATGATCAAATGCTTTGCAGACATCATTTGCTCCAAACACTACTTCCCCATTTAGTGACTGCTTGTTGAATGCTTTGTATATCTGGAATTTTCTTTTCCCTGTTTTGAGAATAGCATTATGGTGTTCAAACTATTTGCTTTTATCAGTGTTATAATATCTTGAATCCAAACAACTGTAATTGAAGATTATTTTCTAATACCACCCAGTAACTATAGAAAAACCCCCAAATATTTTGGTTGCATGTTTAGACTGAGCAAGTGAAAAAGGTAATGCTCCAGTATCAGCCTTTGCTGAGACAAGAAACTCCCTCTTTTCTTCTCTTATAAAATGCCATTTTTAATTGCTTTGTGCAATTAAAAAATTTGTGTTTGTTTTTAAAGCCTCTCTTCCAGGCTTTGCAGCCTTTTGGCTTTTTGTAAAAGCTACAGCAAGTCATACAAGTCTGAGAGGTATAAGTGTAAGGAACAGGTGATATGTTTGTGAAAGAGCTACTACAGTTCTTTTTGTAGGTCAGTAAAGGTAGTCAGGATAAGCTTGAGGAGTACAACGAATGTGTGAAAGAAAATTGCTTTAATGTCTTTGAGTAAAAAGTTGTTCATCTCATTAACTTTCAATGCTGACTACTGCATGATACTTAGAAATATAGCATTGTTGTTGATTCTTCTTTCTGAGTTTTCAGTGTGAAGCAAAAAGTGTTTCTTCCATGAAGAATGTTAACCTTGTACCCCTGCGTTTGTCTCAATTTCCTTCCATACTGCTGTCTTTATTTATGATATCCCTTATATTCAACAGCACCACAGTGTTTAAATATGCAGACACCAATGTGGGAAAACATCCATACTATGGTGGAGCCTTTAGGTCCACTGATTCTAGTGATTTATGATTTAAAGTTATGCTGAGCTGAATGTTTCTGAGTGAGGTTTCTTGTTTGAGTGAGGTTTCAGTTTATGCTAAAAGCATAACTGTCCAACACAGGTGGCAGAATTAAGCAGAGCTTCTTAAATAACAAATTCTTAGGTATTGCTCTCTAATTCTCAAGCACCACTTTTAGGTGGAATCATTAGGAATCACTAGGAATCATTTTAGGGTCAAGCTATGTTGCAAGCAGAGATGTGTAGGTCTTGAAAGCAATGTATACTGCCTTGTGTTATTGAAACAGTGAAGGATGGTAACATGTCTAGTTAATTAAAAAAAAAAAAACAAAAAACCAAACAAAACCACACCAAAACATGTAGATCTAAATTTTGTGGAAATTCTCTGGAGCCACAGTTCATACAAAAACTATATTGGTTTAACCGCTAGTTATGCAAAGCCAATGTAACCCCAAAAGAATGGCCTGCATCCATACCAAATGTCAGGGTAGAAATACAATCCCCAGAAGAAGTTTGGGGCTGCCCAGTGTAGCCAAGGGCTGGGGCAGAGCATCCCTTACAGAATGGGTGGATGGGTGGGGGTCTGGTAGAGGAGGGTCCAAAGTGCATTTCAGATCTGTCAGAGTAAACAGCTGAGGAAATCTGTTATGTTTATAGCAGGGCACATTATACACAGAGCTCCATAACATTACTTAAAGTCACTTTTCAGGGTACAACTGTATTTAAATTCTCTACAACTTAATGTTTCTTCCTGACAAAATAATTTTTTCCTGAGTCTTGCCTATATAAAGCAGAACTGTTCTTGCTGCTGTTAGGAAAGAGAAGAAAAGTGGGAAGACAAAAATGGGGGAATTGAAATATTTTTGTAACTAAAAAATACAAGTGTCATGCAGTTGTGCTTTTCTGAATAGTCAATCTACATACATTTTGTGTCCAGATTGCGTGAAACTATGACCTTTTGTTACACTTGTCTCTTTGGAATTGGGCACCCACATTGGATGCCAAAAAGGGCTGTGGTGGGTTAGCTTTGGCTAGTTGCCAGGTATTCACCAATACACTCTCACTCCCCCTCCTCAGCAGGACAGGGTGAGTAAATGAGATGAAAGCTCAAGGAGGTTTACTATCTACTTCCCATCAGCAGGCGGTGGCCAGTCACCTTCTGGGAAGCAAGGCCTTGGTATGTGTAGCAGCTGCTTGGGAAATCAAAAACCTTAATCACAAATGCTACTCCCTGCAACTCCTCCCCCTGCCCCTTCTCTTAGCTTTATTGCTTAGCATGACATCAAATGGTGTGAAATATCCCTTTGGTCAGTTTGGGTCAGCAGTCCTGGCTGCGTTCTCTCCCAACCTCCTTCCCACCCCCGGCCTACTGGCCTTTGCAGGTGTGTGCGGGGTTGGAGAGACAGCCGTGGATGCTGTGCGAGCACTGCGCAGCAGTTGGCAAAGCACTGGTGTGTTATCAACCCTGCTCTACCCACAAGTGCAAAGCACAGCACTATGTGGGTTACTATGAGGAAAGTTAACTTCATCCTAGCTGGACTGAGTACAGGAATAAAACCAGACAAACATAAAAAGAGACAACACTATGTGGGTGGTTACATTTTTGTATTACTATTAAAACACACATCTAAAGCTCTGGATCCATGACTTTGCCAAAATGGTGCTGCATCTGGGTTTGACTGAACAACCTTTGATTTGGCAAGGGTAGACCTGTTACTAAAATTATTGCATGTGACTTTCTAACCAAACTAGATGTCAGATGTGAGATCATCTAAGTAATCTTCATGTGTTTATAGCTTCACCCTTGTCTGCAGATAAAATGGATTGCTTGGACAGAAGAGTGAAGAAATGAGTAAATCTCATTGCTATTTGGTTCCTGGGAGAGGTCCCTGATTTTGAGCTTACTTTTTGCAGACACTAGCCTGTATGCACTGATAATCACTGTTGAGGAAACCAGAAAGCTGTGTTTGCTGTGGGACATTCAGGTCTGTCAGCCTGGAACAATAAATCTCTTCTCACACAGCTGTCATAATGAGCAATCTGTTTTTCAGTCAGAGGGTCAGGTGTGGCTGTTGTCTTGCCAGGTGCAGATAAATCATTTAGTGCTATGTTGCTGTGGTATTGGTAATGGGAAGGGAAAGTTCAGGAGATCTGTTGACAGTTAAGAAGTTCTGTCAGTTTTGCTATTGTTGTTGTACAGCTGTAGGGTGAACACAGAAGTAAGTAGAGGTCTGCATGGCTATTTGAAATGTTCAGGAAGCTCCTAATTCAGCTTTCAGCAATTGCTATAGCCATATGCTTGTCAAATCCTTGTAGATACTTAGGCGGATCCTTCTCCCTGGTATGTTAAGACAGAGCTAGAGAGTTATATGGCATTATGATTAGTAGCAGAATTCCTCAAGGATTTAGCCAAAGGTATGCTTTTAACAAATATAATGCTGAACCTTATCTTTGATATTGCCACCTGACAGCTTTCAGTTAACGTTGTTGATCAGGGCCTGCAAATTTGCCAAGTTAGAGAATTTTCATCTTTAAATTCTAGACCATATCTTCAGCCAAAGTTAGCTGACACCTCCTCCAAGCTGTATGGTACCCTCTGAGAAACCTAGCCCTTGGTCTGCTCTGTATCTCTACTTATTTGGTGTTGGCATGTATTATATTACCACCTTGGAAATGGAAAGCTTGACTGTTTTATTGAACTCTTGCTAACAATTGGCTCTGTATTAAAAATCACCCCTGCCAGGGCTCAGAAATATTTTACTGCTGCAAGAAAGCTTATGAGCATTAAGCTGAATGTGGACGGTTTGTCAACAATGCTGGGATGTTTAGACTTTTTTGCTAAACTTTTTTTTTTTTCTTTCGTCTAGAGGATGGTGCTGTCTGTGGCTTTCAAAGGACATATATTACAATAGCCATGCAAGAAAAGGAGCACAATATGAAGATAATTGCATCAGCACAGACATGGAGTAAACCCTGGAGATGAAAGAAGTCTGTGACAATTTCACTTGACAATTACAACCATGGACAAAACCTAATAGACAACAGACAATTTAATTAGTGAAATTAAATAGTTAAACCACTAATGCAATATACACCCTTACATTTTCTTTCCTTTTCTTTACAGTAATATACACTATTGAAGGCCATAGTATTAACTTGGACTGGATGCCAGAATTCTAACTTTCTAAACCACTCATTTATTCAATTTTTTCACTTCCCAAAGGATCCCCCAAACCTTTCATCTTGAACAGTAGCTTTTGCTACAGCAAAGTACCTGCAGTCCTCCTTCAGGCTGCTAGATGGGCGATCTTTGGACTGAGTGGTGGCTGGGGGTCAAAAAGCTGGATGAGGAGGGTGGGACTACAAGGTTAATTGTGTGAGAGCTATTTCTGGACAGAAAGAGCTATTTATTTCTCAGGTGCCCATTACAAAGAAGGGCAAGGAGCTATAGCTCATTTTCAGGTATAAGATTGTTAAAATTAATGTCATTTTGTATGTAATGATGAACTTGATCCTCAGTTGTTCCAATAAACAATGTCAGAGAAACCAGAATTGTATCTAGTAAGTTCTTATAGAAATTCACTGTTCTGTATTTCAGCTTTTTTTTTTTT